>CM071936.1:81443791-81700349 GCA_016081115.2 Rehmannia glutinosa | reverse complement strand
ATTTACTTATTTCAAGAAAAACACCCAAACTCATTATTCGATTTTCTAGATAAAATTAATTTGTTTTAATTACGTATTTAGTGCTTATTTAATTATTATTCCATGTGGATACGATAACCCGATTTTTATTACTATATTAAGACTTGACACCGTACACATGCGGTAATATTTTCTCGAACAATATATATAAGTTTTCCCCGTAATATAGCTCGTTAATTTCCTTGTAATATTTGCTCTAATGTCTTCTTTTGTAACCTAATTGATACACGTTGTAACTAATACTTGTATAAGCTCTATTACATATTGTAAATAGTTTTGTAAAGGACAAGAATGTTATGATCAATAAAATTGATTATATAAAGCATACATTCTTTGTTATCGACCGCTTGTGTTTGTTGTTTATTTTTCTATTTATTTAAGTTTTGACATCATCAAAAGGGGAAAATTGTTAGGAAATTTATTTGTTAGATTTTGATGAAACCATGTAAAACTTGATTAGGAAGTTGGCACCCCATTTTCCTTGTAATTCTATGTTGTAATAGATAGGATCGAAGAGCCGAGTGAAGTAAACTAAGTCAAAGAATGCAAGTATAAGGGTCATTCTCATGATCGATTGAGTGATAGTTGAGTCATGATTGGAGCACTCAAGTCAAAAGGGTAAAGGCAAAGCTAAGTCAAGACAATCGACATTGATCCGTTGGAAGGAAGTCAAGAATATTACTCGACATATAGTATTATATCCAAGTTGCCTGTGTCTTAAAATGTTTACCCTAGAAACTTGCAAAAGGAATAAGCCAATGGGAAACACTAAAGCATGTGTTAGACTGTAAAGCTCGCAGAGCCATTTAATACTGAGAAGGGTCAACATCACATCTTTGCATCAAGAAAAGACAAGCCAACGAACAAGAAGTGTCATTGGAAAATAGCATATCTCTTCAACATGTAAATTTTCAAATGAGCACAATAAAAGGCTAAAGAAGCATTTGAGAAAAGGTTACCTGAACAAGACGAATCTAATCAAGCAATTATCAAGCAAGCATAACCTGCAATATTCTCAAGCTCATCTAGAAAATTCTTCAAGCCTAAAACTCAAGGAACTCAATCTAACACATGCTATGAAGGAAAGATTACTTCAACCTTGGTTGAAGATGAAACGTTTAAAGAACAAAAAGGGGTCTACTCTCCAAGTTGAAGGAGTTGTAGAAAGGTTCAAGGTCAAACCAGGAGATTCAAGTTTGTTAGAAGGTTGTTTGATCAAATCCAGACTTGAAAGTAGTCAAGTGAGTAAGGCAAATCGGTCTTGTGAAGAAGTTTCGAGTCGCATGAGAAGCCAATCGTATGATCAATGTTGTCTCTAGACGAAAACTACTTTGTAACTTGATATGTTACCAGTGTATTCCTCCAAGTGTTGAGAAGAGTGGAGTAGATGAATTACCCTATCCTCGAACCATTATAAAATTACTTGTGTCATTTACTTCAAAGATTTACTTTCTTGTCTATATTTTTCATATCACGATAAGTTATTTTGTTACCTAACTAATAATAAAAAGTGTAAATCAAGTGTTAAAAAAGATCTTTAATCAAAAAAAGTGGTGTTAAGTCTTCCATTTGTTAAAAACCAAATCAACTAAAGTTATGTGTTAGCCGACACAACTAAGTTATACTATCAACAACTCATTTGAGTCCGCTGAGCGGGTAACTTAGTTTGAAGATGGCCAACCTAGCTATCCCCAAGGACACGATTGATTTGAGTCAACTCTGTTGAAATTTTTAAAAAGACTAAAAAGTGAAAATTTGGTGGTTTATTCAACCCCTCCATTCTAAATGTTACACCACACCCCTCGGGGACCTGGGATTTTTGATTGAATATGGATTTTGAGTAATTGCATTGGCACTTGTGTTATCACACATAATTAGAATTTTCTTTTCTTTTATATCATAGTCTCTCATTTTGTTGCCCTCATCCATAAAACTTGGCACAACAAATGTGTTCGCTTTATTTTTTTTGCTTCACCGCAAGTGTACGGTGCAGTTTATAGAATAGGGTTAGCAAAGTCGAATCCACAGGGACTAATAAATTAATTTACTAATTACTGGATTATAATAGCCTTATTTTTATCAAGACGATCGAAAGTTGAAGGATTGGTGTAGGTCCAAAGGGGGTGTGAGTAAGGTTTAGAAGGGGGGTTGAATAAACCTTACCAACTTTTCGATTTTAGTCCTTTTAAAATAATACATAGTTAATTCCACAACTAAGTCCTTGATGGACATCTAAGTTAGTTAATCAGCAAAGTTAGCCACTCAACAGACTCGAAAGAGTTGTTGATAGAATAACTCAGCTGTTTAGACTAAACCTTAACTTGGTTCTGATGAGATTTTCAGCGGAAGACTTATCACCCTTGAATTTGATTTAAATTTGTTTTAACACTTTGTTAATTATCAGTTGGATAGCAAATTATTAGTAGATATAAAGTGATATGCAGAAATAAAATGCTGAAATGTAAATGACACAATAATTTTTATAGAGGTTCGAAGATGGGGTAATTCTTCTACTCCTCTCTTATCAACTCCTGGAGAAATCCACTAAGTAATGATTAATTTACAAAGTGGTCATCACCCGATACAAGTCTTGGTCACACACGACTTGCTGCCTTTGGGACTCGGTCCTGAGATGCCTTGATCACATAACCGCTTCTCGTCCTCGGCTTATTCACGGGGTGGTCGCCATTTACTTACCATTTACTTTCTTAAGCTTCTTGGATTTGATCACGAAGCCCTCCAATAACTTGAGATTGGTTCGACCTTGAACCTTCCTATAATCCTCCTTGGAAAGTAGACCCTTTGATTCTTCCAAAGTTTCTCTTCAACAGTTTGAAGTTGTCTTTCCATCACGGCTTAGTGTTCGATCGATTTCCTTCAAATTTAGGCTTGAGGATTTTTCTTGAATAACTTGAGAATATTTTGCAGGTTATAGTATGATAATGTTTGTTTGTTCGTGGTTCAAAGTTACCTTTTTCAAAGTGATTCTCGGCCTTTTATAGTGAACTTTTCAAAAATCGCCAATTGAAGAGATAGGCCGATTTTCAAAAGTCACTTGTGTTCGCTGGCTTGTATTTTCTTGGTCTTCAATCTTGAGATGTAGACCTTTCCTCGTATTAAATGAATATCCAGTTTTCGAGGTTCGACACGAGGTGCGGTTCCCATTGGTTTATTCCTTTTGCACACTTCTCGGGATCGAGCACTTTAAGACATGGCAAAGATGGAAGTATTACTTATTTAAGTAATGTTCTTGACTTTTGTGCAACGGATTCTTTTCGCTTAACTTTTCTTTTTGCAAATGCTTTTCCCAAGTGACTTGAGTCGCTTCCAATGATTGAAAGACTCATCTGTCACTTCAACTTGACTTGGCTTCTTTGGGTTGACTTAATCGACTCTTTCTCACGGTGCCCTTACAAATTGTCTCACACCGATACTCCTTCGAGCGAGTGCTTGGTCTTTTTCTTGGCCATACTCAGTTGTTCCTCTCGCATGAGTCTTCTCTTCACATATTCATTGACTTTTGTTTTTCCAGGCATAGTGACTTGACCTTTTATTCAAACCCATATCTATTACAATAAGAATTACAAGAAAATGGGGTGCCAACTTTCTAGTCTAAGTTTTACATGGCATTCATCAAAATCTAAACAATAAATTTTCCAACAATTTTCCCCTTTTTTGATGATGCCAAAACTTAACAAGATTAAGTAAAATGTAAACAAAGACACATACATACTGCATAATGCAAAAACAAAAATGTATGTGTTGAATAGATTGTTTTATTGATCATATCATTCTTGTTCTTTACACAGCTGTTTACAATGTGTATTAAAGCAATCAGAGCATACTTATATCCACGCAAATTACAGATTTTTCATTAAATGTACAAAAGACTTACATACATATGTATTTACAAAAGTAAAATACATGAGGGGTTAGCAAAGAACACTTCATCGTCTTTGTTGCCTCCTTCTTTTTCTTTCTTCTGTCTTCGTCAGCTATCTTTCTTTTCTTCTCCTCTTCAGCTGCTTTCTTCTTTTCGTAAGCTCTCTTTGCAGCTTCATCTTTTCTTTTTCTTTCATGTCTTTCTTGCCACAACTGAGTTTGTCTCTTATTTTCTTGTTCGATTCTTTTGACATACTCAAAGATTTTCCTCTCCACTTCCAGATTGGCTATAGCATCATTTCCACCAAGAGATCCTTCCATTTCTTGCCTGGATCTACATATTCAATATTTTTGGGTAGAGGTCTAGGTTTAAACCTCCACCTCCACCACGTCTTCCTTCTTTTCGGGGCGTATTGTCGTGAGTCTTCTTCTTACTACCGAGTGATATCTTAGTAGATCGAGTCTTCTTCTTTCTCCCTGTACAAGTCCTGGCTTGGGCTATGGACATGTTTTTGAAATATCCTTTGAACTCGAGCATTTTGAATTCTTAATGGCATGGCATCGGAATGGCAGTATCTTTACCGCTCGGAATGCCTCCGAATTGTTTCAACATTTCTTCAACACGAGCATCCTCTTCTCGTCGAACTCTTCCATCTATGTTTCTACAATCTTTTTCTTATGAGGCATAGGCACAACAGAGTGATGGAGCGGCAGAGTCATGAAGTTTGCTGATTATCGATGTTGTGACATGACCTTGTTGAAGGGTTTCAACAAGCATTAAGGTCACATCTTTTGACCTTTCCCCCTCAACATCTTTTCCATTTTCCTTCCTATTTTCAACAATTGTCTCTTTCTTCTTTACTTGTTTGTCTCCTTTTCCTTCTCGACAACCGTCTCCTTCAACATCTTTTGGTATTCCTCTTCCCCCTTTTTGGCATCATCAAAGGAGAGAGGAACCCCTGGAAACATCCCAGCAAGCATGAAGTCCCGGCCGGTGATAGTCAATTGACCGCTTGAGTCATCATGTAGTATCTTTGTTCAAATTTCGAGCAAGTGGCTTTGACTCCGGTTGCCACTTCAGCATTTCATTTCACCCATAAGAAGGCTAAATTTGGCATTCATATTCTCCTCAACGCGTAGAAGTTCCTTTCGATGAAATTCACGCAAAGAACTCCATCTCGCTTGTATGGGAAGCATGCAATCTCTCCATATAGGTCTGCATCCTCGCCTTCATGTCAGCATTGTCAGCACTCCAGATCAGCATTCGGTTGTATAGTGCTTTGAAGTAGCGAACTTGCTCGAGACGCATGGCACTTTGTTGTTGAGACCATTCCCTTATCCTCGACCACCACTCCTCTCAAGTCCGCTTTGTGAGAGTGGCATCTCGCCGTCCGGGGCGCATGTTGAGAGAGGTTTGTGCCGTTCAATCTTCTCAATCTCTTCACAGATCTTCTTGAAGATTTCACGTATCTCGTTTGTCTGACTTGAGTCACCGCCACTCGCATTGAAGTTGAAATCACCGGCACAATCGAATCGTGAGGAATTATGGGGTTTTCTTGGACAGTGTAGGGCTTTTGTTCTCTTGCAGTCTCTTCTTCGAGCACGGGCAGCTCGCGAGAAAAAGGAAATACTTCTTCATATGCATCGTCTTGCACTTGAGATATTGTGCGCGAGGTGGTCTCTGCTACAACTCTGGTAGCCTGCGCAGTTGAAGTTGTGGCAGCTGGGGCAGTTGATTGTTTTTGCCCAGCTGACTGAGCCTCAGCTTTCTTAACAGCTTCTTCGGTCTCAGTAGATTTTTCCATTTGAGTAGACTGGTCCTCGGCTGTATTAACAGCGTCATCGGATGATGATGGAACCTGGGGGCTTGGTTCATCATCAAAGTTGAATGTTTGACGAGTAGCTTTGAAACTTGACTGACTCGTCTGCTTAAGAACATCCTCAGTTGGGTCTTTGTGATGTGCAATAGGGGTGGACTCAGTTTCATCTTCAGATCCCAGAAATGATATATCAGGGTTGTCTTGGGAATCATGAAGTGCACTAATCTCCTTCTCGGATTCTTCAATGTGAACAGGAGGGATGTTCTGTGTTTCTTTCTCTTTACCCAGGGAAGTCTCAACCTCCCTCGAGCCTTCAATACCTTTAGCAGACTCAATCGCAGTAAAAGCTTTCTACATTCCCTCCGGCTGCACACAATCGTCTTAGGGTCTTGGACATTGGCATCCGAAGGAGTCTCAACCCGTTCGATTGCACTTTCGATTGCCAGTGTTAACTCCGGGGCATTTCCATCATGTGCCTCGATCGCATCGCCAGTGTCCTCGGCCGCAAAGTGTTGGCACTTCACCGGGACGGACTCAATCGTCCGAAGCTTTAGTGACAACATGTCGTTGTTCTTTTTCTTTCTCTTTCTCCACTTCACCTCCTTCCTTCATAGTGGAGTCATCTGCAAAGATCCTCCGACCTAGCTATAGTGGAGTGAGTTTCCCCTCACCGACACACCACCGAGTGAATGATGGTGGGGTCACTGCCGAGACTCATTTTGTTTCCATTGAGTGTTCACCGTGGGGGCAAGTGGTAAGACACCTTCAACAGGGGTTGGCTCAACTTGGGTGCGCAAGTTCCCAGTGTCATCGCCAAGTCCCTTGGATCCGTTCTCGAGTGAATGGGAAGTGGTTGCAACAATAATTGTGGCAATCTGTTGTACCATTCCCAACGGATCAATCTCCAGCTGAGATTTAGAAGACTTTCCAGGTCCTTCCCTCAGCTGTTGCTCATGGATCAATTTGGATTCCAGCATGGCTTGTTGTATATCGGACTTCTCCTGTCCAGCAACAGGATCCATGTCCTCATCACTTCCCGAAAGCATATCAATGTGAGGATGAGTATGGTCGCTGGTTCCAGTGAGAGGACAAATGTTGGCTTTCTCACGAGCTTGACTTCCTCTGCTAACCTCTCCTTTTTTTCTCCTTGAAGATATGCAAGATATCCAGGCACTTATCTTCATCAAGTGCACCAAGACGATGGTCACTCCGAGAAATTTCAAGCAATTCTTCATCTTCCTCAATAAATTCAGGGTGTTCAACTGCACTCGAGCGACTCATCTTCCAAGCTCGCCATTCATGCATAATGCTTGAATGTCGGGGTACTTTGGAGAAACAACAATCACATCATCATCTTCATCCTCTTCTTGTCTTTGTTTCAGGAATGGATGGTAGCAAACTTTGATGCTCTTCACCTTCAAAGAAGATTCGGGGCGGTGGAGACACACCGCTCGCCAGAGATTTCGATGTCTCTCGCGCTCTTCTTTCTCGCTTGTTCTATCCATACTGGTCTCTATTTGCCTCTGTTGATTGTCCTCAGCAGACTTGGTCAAGTTTCATCAACAACTCCTCGAGATCGCACTTCTTGGCGAGCCTCAGAGATTTTCTCCAACCGAGTAAGCAGCACTCGTTGTCTTCTCAATCTCCGAGAGCTTGGTGATTCTTCTTCTTCTTTTTGTCCTTACCAGAGAAAGTTCTGGTTCGGATACTTCTTCCTCAGATTCCTTGGCGGCGAGGACGAGTGCATCTTTCTTTGACTGAGGAGCTGCCTTTCTTGGCTTGGCAGTCCTCTTCTTTTTGATGGTCGGAGAAGGTATTGGGCTTCCTTCTCCACCTCCGCTGTGTGGGCAGGAGACACGGCTGCTCGGCAGCGACTGACTGGCTTTGGGGCAGTGCATCTTTTGTCTTTGTTGCAGGGGCAACTTTCTTCTTTGGGGAGGATTTCCTCGGGGTCAACTGATTCCCCCTCGCTTGTGTCCGCCCACTTCGTATGGGCTCTCTTCTGGGCTCCTAAAAGGTTAGCCCTAAACATCTTCTTGTTTACATGGAAAGGCTTTCCATGCTGAAGGGGAATGCCCTTCACTTCCATCAAGTGGCCAATAACTAGGCCATAGCTGAGTGATCCTCCAAAGGATCCATCTACCTTAAAAGACTTGTTCGCAACGTTCTGGCAGAGTCTGATGTATATGAACTCAGCCCAGTTAACTTTCTTTCCTTGCATGATAATGCCATGACGATCAGCTTAGTCTTTGACAGTTGATTTAAACTGCAAACTTCATATCCACGCATTTTGAGATGACATCCATCCTTTGTGATAGTCGCCTTCAGCAATTTCTTGTCACTGTAGACTACTTTCGCGGTTTGGTTTTACTACTTCTTTCCATGCAAAGCTTTGATCAAGTCCACATCGCCTTTATATATTTCCGGCATACCATCGGATGGTAATAAGCAGTGCTCCGCAAGGTCTTTAGCAGTGATCATGACGTCCTTGCGGTGGACGGAGGACTTAATCCCTTCGTCCTGCACCTCGGCATTTACATAGAACTGCGCCACCTCTTCTAGGTAGGTGAGCGAGTATTCTATTGTCAAAAAGGCTTTAAGCCCAAATTTTTCCAACATATCTACGATTTTCTTCACAAGGGTTGCATCCAAACCCTGCTTAATCATGCCTTCAAAATCCACCGAGGAACCGAGTGGATTTGCTTTGATAACTTGATGAAATCAGTCTTTGGTGCCATTTCTAGAAGATTCTACCGATTAAATCTTGATGAACTTGCTTTGAGAACATGTAAGTGTTTTGAGAGAGAAAACTGGCTTTGATGCTTGAAGATGAAAGTCTTTAAGTGAGAGAGAAAGTTGAAGGAATGAGTATATAAGGGTTATGAAATGACGTGTTTTGGTTTTGAATTTTGATTGAGATCAACGGGCCAGATTTAGCATCTCATTGCATTTAATTGCTCGCATTTAATGCGTTAAAGCATTTTTATCCAATCATATGTTTATTGTGCAGACTTTTGACTATACCCGTCATAATTACGCCGATGTCATCCTTAAAAACATTCCCACTCATTAAAAACAAACTGTGTTTTTGTCACTTAGCTCATAAATGACTTTTTACTACACAAATGACTCAACTCTACTTATCTCTTTTCGTATAGTGACTCACTGGTTGTCGGCTAACTCGATGTACGTCGACTTTCCGACACTGCTAATTCACTTGGCTGATTTGTGAGATTTGATCTGTTTACATCTTTTCACATTCCATCTCTTCTCATTGAGTCTTCTGAGTGTCAACTCAGCTCAATTAACCCTAGCTCATGCTTAAGCTCTTCAAATCATGATTCACATAGGGGTTTGGTGAATATATCAGCTAACTGTTTATCAGTTGAGATGTATTCCTAGGTGATGTCTTTCTTTTCAACATGATCTCTTATAAAATGATATCTGGCATCAATTTGCTTTGTTCTTGAATGCAACACAGGATTCTGAATGATTGCAATAGCACTTGTGTTGTCACACATAATTGGAATTTATTTTTCTTCAATTTCATAATCTCTCAGCTGTTGTCTCATCCATAAGACTTGGGCACAACAACTGCCCGCAGCTATGTACTCTGCTTCAGCTGTGGATGTGGCAATTGAGTTTTGCTTCTTGCTAAAACCGAAAAACCAATCTGTTTCCAAGCATTTGACAAGTTCTCAAGTACTTTTTTCCTATCAACTCTACATCCAAAGATAGTCGAGTCCGAGTAACCGATAAGCTTAATCCACCTTCCTTTGGATACCATAAGCCAACTTCTTGGCATCCTTTCAAATATCTTAGGATTCTCTTAGTTGCAGTCATGTGACTCTCCTTTGGTGCAGATTGAAATCTTGCACATACACCTACTGCAAAGGTGATATCCGCCTCGTGGCCGTTAAATAGAGCAAATGATCCAATAAGTGCTCAGATCTTGTTTGATCTACTGACTTTACCATCTCGCATCCATGTCCATTTTGATGATGTGTTCATTGGTATTTTCACAGAAGACTTTTCTTCCATACCAAATTTTTTCATTAACTCTCCGTGTACATTGTTTGACTTATGAAGGTTCCATCTTTCATTTGCTTAACTTGGAGTCCTAAGAAGAATCTGGCTCTCCCATCATGCTCATTTCAAATTTGCCTTGCATGAGATTTGAGAACTTATCACACAACTCTTTGTTTGTGAATCCAAAAATGATATCATCCACATATATTTGAACTAGCAGTATACTCTCCCCATCTTGAATTCTTAAGAGTGTTCTGTCCACTTTGCCTTTGGTGAATCCATTATCTGTCAGAAATTGAGATAATGTATCATACCAAGCTCTTGGTGCTTATTTCAATCCATATAGAGCTTTCTTGAGCTTGTACACCTTATCTCCAATTGTTTTCCGCTCAAAGCCCCGGAGGTTGCTCAACATAGACTTCTTCTTACAACAATCCATTTAAAAATGCACTTTTCACATCCATTTGATATACAATGAAGTTTTTTTGTGCAACATAGGCAAGAAACATTCTTATTGCTTCTAATCTTGCAAATGTTTCATCAAAATCTATTCCCTCTTCTTGGCAATATCCTTTGGCTACCAATCTTGCTTTGTTTCTTACCACAGAACCTTCTTCATTCATCTTGTTTCTGAAAACCCATTTTGTGCCAATAACATTTCGATGGGTTGGTCTTTGCACCAATTCCCATATTCTGTTCCTTTCAAAATGATTCAGCTCTTCCTGCATGGCCTGAATCCAATGTGTGTCATCCAATGCTTGAGACACATCTTTTGGCTCAATTTAGGAAATAAAACAAGCAAACATTGCTTCTTGTTGAGCTCTGGATCTGGTTCTTACACCATCTCTCACATTTCCAATGAATAGCTCTGGTGGATGGTCTCTCAGCCATCTTACATCAGGTTTGAGTAAATCAGCTGGGTTCAGTCGTCTTGCAGTTGTGTTATCTTGAGCAGCTTATTTCATTATCATTCACCAGCAGATTTTCCATTGTCTTTGATACTCGGCCAGTCTCATCTTCATCTTGATTGATTGCTCGCCTTCAACTTCAACATAAGGACTCTTCGCATAGTTGGTCGATTCAAACTTATCGCCTAACTCTTCAATATCTTCTCCATTCACATTAGGTTCATCAAAGACTACATGAATAGATTCTTCTGTGACCATAGTCCTCTTGTTCAGCACTCTATAGGCTTTACTTTCAGCTGAGTATCCCAAAAAGATACCTTCATCAGCTTTAGCATCAAAAGCCTTTAGATTGTCCTTGCCATTATTGTGGATAAAACATTTACATCCAAATATTCTAAAATATGCAACATTTGGCTTTCTCCCTATCCGCATTTTTCATAGGGAGTCTTTGTGTGTCTATTAATCATGCATCTATTTTGAGTATAGCATGCAAGTATTGATGGCTTCAAACCCAAAATCATTTAAATTTCTTACCTTCAAACTAACATGGTCCTTGCAGCTTCCTTGAGAGTTTTGTTTCTTCTTTCTGCTACTCCATTCTGCTGTGGAGTCCTTGCTGCAGATAATTCATGAGCAATGCCATTTTCTACACAATACTGAGTTATTGTCCCATTAACAAACTCAGTTCCTCTATCAGACCTTATCTTTATAATGTTTGACTCTTCTCATTTTGAACTCTTCTCATCAGCTGAGGTAACTTCTGCAAGGTTTCCTTCTTTTTGCACATAAAGATTGTCCATGTATATCTTGAATAATCATCCACCACCACTAAGGTGTATTTCTTTCCACTTATGCTAGTTGGCTCAACTGAACCAAATAAATCCATATGCAACAGATGCAATATTCTTGTTGAAGATGGGCTAGACCTTCTCCTTGAATGATGATTTGATCTGTTTTCCCATCTCGCACGCATCACAAACACTTTCCTTTTTGTACATCGAGTCCGCGGTCCTTCTACAAGATGACTCCTTACAAGCTTGTTATTTGTCTTGAAGTTCAAATGACTCAGCTTTTTGTGCCACAACCAACTTGATTCGGTTGCACTCTTTGCTAAAAGACAAGTGCTTGGTGTGGCAGACGACCAGTCTACATCGTAAATGCTCTTCTATCTGGATCCTTGCAACACTATTTCATTTGATTTGATTGTCTTTAATTTGGCACACTCCCATATTGAATCCAATATTATAGCCCTTGTCACAGAGTTCGCTGATGCTTAACAGGTTGAAGTTGAGACCTTCAACATATGCAACATCCGTGATTTCTAAACCATTTTTCTTGATGGATCCGGCCTCTTATTTCCCTAGAGCTTCATTTCCTCCAAATATGACTTTTGCGCCTCTAATCTCCTTGAATTTTGACATATTTTTCTTGTTTCATGTCATGTGTCTGGAACAGCCACTATCCATGTACCAGGTTCCTTGACACTCAACTGTTCCTTGAACCTATAATCAAGGAAATTAGTTTTTAGGTACCCATGCTTGTCTGGGTCCTGAGGGGTTAGTGATGTAAGATGATCCAACCAACCTATAGCCAAATGATCTGACTCTAAGAGGTTGCCATCTATCTGTGCCATAATCATAACTCACTTTAGCAAATTGCTTGGGGGCTTTAGGTTCATACAACTGTCTCTTTTGTCTGTATGCTTGTGTGTGTGTTTTAACAATTGCCTTCTTTGGGTATTTGTGATATTTCTGAGTATAGTGTCTGGGTGCATAAATGTGGTGATGATAGCTCTTTTATCTTTGGAATGGCCTTCGCTGAGTTCTAGGCCTTTGCCATTTGGGCTTATATTCCATAGGTCTTTGCTGATATTTCACCTTATTCCAATCAGCTTGGCTTGGGTAATTTCTACCATTCCCATCATATGTGTTTCTTTGATAAAACTTATGGGGTCTCTGTTTACTCTTCACAGAGTACTTCCTATTTGGAGTTTCTTTGAGGAACTCGGCCGATTTCTTCTCGATGTCCTCTCAAAGATACTCAATTGGTTGTTTTCCTTTTCCTTTATATCCAAGGCCAGTTTGTTTGTGATTGTGCTTTGGAGTGAATGTGGGTGCAACATTTGGTGCCTTGGTTTTTTGAGATGCTTCATTACTTGAAGATCCTTTTTCCAAAATCACTCTGGGAGTTTGATTGTGCACAAAGGAATTGAATCCTATGCATGTCTTATCTCGACACTCTTTTTGGCTCAGAATAAGGTCATCCAATGATTTGGATGCCTTTGTAAATGATGCAATCACATTTTTGAGATCATTTTCCCTCTTTTCTATAGCAGCTATCTCTGCTATTAATTTAGCATTCTCAGCCTTCAGCTCTTTGTTCTCATCGCCTATGTGACTTAGAGTACTCAACTCTCCTTAGTGTTGTGATTTTGGCTTTTGATCCGGGCCGTTTTCCTCGTTTAATAGTGTGTGTGAGGATTTAATGTGCTCAAAGTCTTTCATCATTTTGCCTAATGAATCATAAAGATCAAGTGGGTGATGAAGTGTGTGTGTCACAATAACTATCACTAGAACTCGAGTGAGATGAGTTAGAGTGTACCTCGGATCTTGTTCTTTAGCCATTAGGGAGGATCATTGCTTATTCTTCGAGAATCACTTGAGTAGTCACTTCACTACTCTCTTAGTCTGTTGCTTCTTTAGACTTAGCTGTCTCAGCAGTCTCTGCAGTCTCTGCAGCCAACATAACCTTTTTCTTTTCGTGTCTTCTTTCTCTGAAGACTCTTCTTTCTTCTTCATTCCTGTATTTATTGACTAAAGGATATGGACAGTCAATAGCAAAGTGTCCTGGTTGTCTACAGTTCCAACACAGGTTCTCAGCTCTTTGATCAGCTCTTTATGTTCTTGGATTATCAGCTCTTTGATACTCAACCTTTTCATGCTCAGCTCTCTTGGGTGGCCTATCTTCCCTTAACTTGGAGGGAGCTGAATGTCTCCTAGTGGATTCACCCTTGTTTCTTTTATAGTTCTTATTGAAGAACTTGTTGAATCTTTTAACCATCAAGGCAATTTTCTCCTGGTCAATGGCTTCCTTGACCTCAGCTCTCTTCCCATCCTTGACTATAAGTGCAGCTATTTTGGGTACAACTGTCTCCTCTTGATCTTTTCTTCTCAGCTCAAACTCGTAGGCTTTGAGGTCTGAGAATAGCTCATGATTGGATGTTGTTGTGAGGTTCATTGAATGTCTCAGGGCCATGACCTTCATTTCCCATTCATTTGGGAGGCTTCTAATCTTCTTACACATTTCCTTCGTGTGTATTCTTTCCCAAGTCTTTGATAGTTCATTAGTAATTTTTGGTGAATCGAGCATCCGGTGATCCAAGGTTTCACACTGCAAGCATTTTAAAATTTTCAAATTTTTGTACAAAGAACGGATAATTTGTTTTCTTTAATTTGCTCGAGATCCTTCACAAATTAAAGTTAATTTATCCTGCATTTGTTTTGCGGTTTGACAAGATTTGACTTTGTTGAACATTGCTTTGTCCAAGGTTTTGTAAAGTATGTCCATGGCCACATTGTCCAAGTTGTATCTTTTTTTGTCCTCGTTTGTCCATTCAAATCCTTAGTTTCTCAACAGGGTGGTCTTTCTTCAAGAAGCAAAGATCTTCTTCTCCTTTGCGTCGCTTCTCCGTCTGTTTGTGTTCACTTTCAGTATTTGCAGTGGCCCATCCTCATTCACTATCCACATTTCATCATGTAAAGCTGATAGACGAGCCTGCATGCGAATTTTCCAGTCATCAGATTCCTCAATAGTGAATATAGGAATGCGTGTCAAATTTGCTTCCATGATAATAACTTTGCTGACTAAAAATAACTTTTGAAAGAGAAAGTGTTAAAAATTTCTTTGAAAGATTGGAGATCTAGTTCATTAACCAGTGCGGAAGGCTCAATGAACCAACCGCTCTGATACGACTTGTAGGTCCCAAGGGGTGTAAGTAAGGTTTAGAAGGGAGGGGGTTGAATAAACCTTACCAACTTTTCGATTTTAGTCCTTTTAAAATAATACAGAGTTAATTCCACAGCTAAGTCCTTGATGGACAACTAAGTTAGTTAATCAGCAGAGTTAGCCACTCAACAGACTTGAAAGAGCTGTTGATAGAATAAATCAACTGTTTAGACTAAACTTTAAATTGGTTGTGATGAGATTTTCAGCGGAAGACTTATCACCCTTGAATTTGATTTAAATTTGTTTTAACACTTTGTTAATTATCAGTTGGATAGCAAATTATCAGCAGATATAAAGTGATATGCAGAAATAAAATGCTGAAATGTAAATGACACAATAATTTTTATAGAGGTTCGAAG
This sequence comes from Rehmannia glutinosa, assembly GCA_016081115.2. Lineage (NCBI taxonomy): Eukaryota > Viridiplantae > Streptophyta > Magnoliopsida > Lamiales > Orobanchaceae > Rehmannia > Rehmannia glutinosa. The sequence goes on along the minus strand of CM071936.1, from coordinate 81,685,307 downwards.
ATGGGGTAATTCTTCTACTCCTCTCTTCTCCAACTCCTGGAGGAATCCACTAAGTAATGATCAATTTTCAAAGTGGTTATCACCCCGTATACAAGTCTTGGTCACACAGCTGACTTGCTCCTTTGGGACTCGTCCTGAGATGCCTTGATCACACAGCTGGCTTCTCGTCCAACTCAGTTTCTTCACAGGGTGGCTGCTTTGCTACTTCAGCTTACTTTCTCAAGCTTCTTAGATTGGATCACGAAGCCCTCCAATAACTTGAGATTGGTTCGACCTTGAACCTTCCTACAATCCTCCTTGGAAAGTAGACCCCTTTTGATTCTTCAAAAGTTTCCTCTTCAACAGTTTGAAGTTGTCTTTCCTTCACAGCTTAGTGTTGGATCGATTTCCTTCGAGATTTAGGCTTGAGGATTTTGCTTGAATAACTTGAGAATATTTTGCAGGTTATAGTATGAATAATGCTTGTTTGTTCGTGATTCCTCGGCCTTTTATAGTGAACTTTTCAAAAATCTGCCCGTTGAAGAGATAGGTTGATTTTCAAAAGTCACTTGTGTTCGTTGGCTTGTCTTTTCTTGGTCTTCAATCTTGAGATGTAGACCTTTCCTCGTATTAAATGAATGTCCAGCTTTTTCAAGTTCTGACACGAGGTGCAGTGCTTCCCATTGGTTTATTCCTTTTGCACGCTTCTGGGACAGAGCACTTTAAGACATGGCATCATGGAAGTATTACTTATTTAAGTAATATTCTTGACTTTTGTGCAACGGATTCTTTTCGGTTAACTCCTCTTTGCAGCTGCCTTTTCCCCAGGTGACTTGAGTCTGCTTCAATGATTGAAAGACTCATCTGTCACTTCAACTTGATTTGGCTTCTTGGGTTGACTTAATCGACTCTTCTCACAAATTGTCTCTCAGTACCGATACTCTTTCAGTCGAGTCCTTGGTCTTCTTTCTTGGCCATACTCAGTTGTTCCTCGGCGGAGTCTTCTCTTCACATATTCAGTTGACTTCTTGTTTTTCCAGGCATAGCCGACTTGACTCAGCTTATTCAAATTTCTATCTATTACAATAAGAATTACAAGAAAAATGGGGTGCCAACTTTCTAGTTTAATTTTTACTTGGCATTCATCAAAATCTAAACAATAAATTTCCCAACAATTGGTTTATAAACTAAAACAGTAAATTTATCCTAAAAGAAACAAAGCAAAGAGTGGATTAAAAGATCAAGTATGAATGAATGGATTCATGGGTTATGGTTTCGATTAATATCCCTTTTATTATAAGATTAATCAAACCAAAGTTAAACGTATTCTTTCCCTATAGACCGATCACAAAAGTAATTTATCCTCTCTCGAGATGCATATAAAAGCATTGATTGGAATATATATGCTAGCATCTCTACTCAACATGAGATATCCAACTCCCAAAAGTTCAAAAGATTATAAAGCCTCACGAATATTCACAGACTTCTCAATCATGCGAGATATTCATGTCAAGTACTCATAAATCTAGTATTGAAACTCATCGGTTAGAATTATGAATCAATACATCAAATAAGTTAAACCAAACGCGTTTTGATAAAACAAGAATTAAAGCAAAGTACTTGAATAGGGTTGGAAAACATTAACTTCAATTGTCATTAATCATCAAATAAAAGTATCCATTAATTTACTCCCAAACCAGGGAATCACAAAGTGTTTAGCCAGACATAGAAAAGAAATAATCCATAGACAAATTATTAATGTTCATGTCTAACTAATTGAAAATAACGATACTATGATGAGTGAACTCGGGGATGATGATGATCTCTCGATCTATCTTCAATCCTCGAAGGTGTGGTTGCGGTCTTGATCGATCTCTCCAATTCTCTAGTGGAAGATTGCTCTTTTCTCTCTTTTTTCTAGGGTAAAAACCAGTGTCTCCATGTTTGTGGCCGCCCCGTGTCTATTTGTATTTTGTTTAGGTCGAAACCTAGTTGAAACCGAGTAAAACTCTGTTTTTCCCGCAGAGGAGCATAAGCGGTCGTGATGTATGGCACGCCCAGCCCGTGCTGGGTACCGCATGGATTGTCCAGAATTCTGCATGAGGCACGGGCCGTGCCCTATGGCACGGCCTGCCCGTGCTGGTAGCCAAACCCAGAGTCCTTAGTTATAGGTTGAGCACGGGCCGTGCTAGGGAGCACGCCCGGCCCGTGCTCACCATTAACAGCTAGCACGTGGCCTTTTTCTTCCATTTTTCGCCCGGTTCGTCTGACTTCTTCTTGATTCAACTCCAAACTTCGTCTATCATTCCAAGTATTGGCGATTGCAATGCTCCGAATTGTTGCTAAAATGCTACAATTATCGATAAATTCCTACATAACGAGCAAAGCGTAATCCTTTTCCACAAAACAGGAATAAAACCCTATTTACTCATATAATGCATGCATATCAACACATTCTAGCCAAGATTAAGTCCAAAATACATGCACAATACATGTCAATCAAACCCCCAAACTTAAATGTTGCTGACAGTCTGGCCAACACTTTATAAACAAGACAACACAAATGGGGTAAAGAAGAGCAACTCAAGAACACCGCATCACAATTCATGTCATCTATTCATAGACATCAAACACAAACCAACAAAGTTTCAAATAGCTAACACGGAGCACAAGTCTATTAAAATCATGGTAAAACACTTCAAATGACGCCTCTCAGGGATAAATTGTATATTCTACTCACTAGAATAAAAAGGTACGTGTATTCGCTCAAGTCATGTCAATGTTGAAGAATTACCATATGCTTGCAAATCGTCTCACATCTCCGCCACTCGTTTGTATGCAATTTATAAATCAGAAGGGACTTTGTTTTTGGTTGTAATGAAGGCTCTTTGGTTAAGGTAGAGAAATATGGATAAAGTTACTCAACTCAAGCGTATAGATTGGTAAGCACATCGTTTTTCTCAAATAGTTATTCTAATACGAATCAACTATGTACTCCCAATCGCATTATATCCTATCACCTCTCTATTTCTTCCTTCTTTTTCATACAAATCATTCTTCTTTGCCTTACATCACAATTTCCAGCCTATTTTTCGTACTGCCGACTCACTTTTTCAATCATTTATTTTTCGACTCTTTTGTGAGTATCCTATCTTTTTCTCCTTTTCTTCTTTTAGTCCCAATCACCCAACATATACACTATTTTCTAACTTCTCGATACCCTTTCATTCAACCCTTTATTCAATCCCTTTACTCAATGTTATACGCTCAAGCTTAGGGTAACAAATATATCAAATTAATTTCTAAGGCTTGAAATGTGGCTATCAAAAAATCAGGCAATAGGCTAAAATTGGCTAACTAGGGAAATCAAATATCATAAGGTAGGTAAAAAGGCTTGAAAGGCTTAACAAAAATGGCCTAAAATCATTTTCATGAATGCATACAACATGTGACTTTGACAGAGATACCAGAGCAAGTTCTAGAATTCAAAACAACATGAATGACACACTCAATCAACCAGCAAGACTGCATAATATGAAAGCAGTAAAGGCTCAAAAAGCTCACAGGCTTATAAGTGCATAATTCAAAGTATTTTAACCATGATCCCAATAATCACATGCTCCATATTAATTATTCTCAACCCGGTCAACTCACGCTCAACACCCAATTCAAAACAACATAAACTGCTCAACACATGCTCCCAAGATCGACAAACACACAATAGCGGTCAACTCACTCCCTAAACAACTACGAAAGCAATAAACATGCTAAAGTAATAAATGTGCTAAAATAATCAAAAACAACTAATGCAATGTATACTACATGCTCTAAATGCAACTACATGAATGCAAAACGCCACACCCTTCAAAAAAATATTACCTCTCCCCCAAACTTGAATGAAATAATATAGCGCATAGAAGAGAAGGTAGAATTTCAATGAAAAGTGTGGATAGGACTGGATTCTTGTGGGGGTGGCGGGGAAAGTGGCCCCGGGAAATATGCCAATTTTGAATCGATGCAACGCCTCGCAATATCTCCAACTCCTTGCCTCTTGAGCTTGGTACCACAAGTCCCGGGCTTGGTACCTTTGCTCCGGGCCGATGCCTTTGTTCATGCTCCTCGCTCGGAAAGCTTGGAACTCATCCTGGTGAATCCGGAAGTCGTCCCCATGCTATCGCATGCTCTCCTCAAGAGCATAGAATCTATCCTGATCATATTGTCCCCCACGCTCCTCACCTTGGTTGGAGCTCTCTGGAATGTCGGGCCACCCCTGTGGGAAGCCCCGCCGAAACCCCTCTCTTGGCGATCGTACTCCCTCGCCTCCATCACCAAATCTTCTTCATCGGGTAACCCTGCTACCCTCCTCCTTTTTCGTGCAGTCAGGCCATCCATGACCCTAATATGAGCCTCATAGTACAGAGAGCCAGTTAATTTGATTGTCCACCACAACACTGAGTTGTGGGTTAGGGAGGGGGAAAGCAGACCCGACTTTTTGTTGAAAACAGAGGATGTTCTCTCTTCGATTATGATCTTCATGGTGCGGAGGGCGCTCATGTTGATGCTTTACGCTTCTATATATCGGCTCCATGCGGCTCATGTCAACCCCAAAATGTTGAGCAATGGGGGTGATCATTCCCCCAATTAATATTATCCCCGCTTCCTGCTGAGATATGTAAACGGCGTGTTCCACAAAGTACGTCGCCAAATTATAAGGGGTGCGGGTGAGCATACACCAAAGTAGGTATAGCTCCCTTGTTTGCATACCCCTATTGTTGTGCCGGGCGAACACAGAATGGGTCATCAGTTTTTGGATGTAACGGAATACGGGGTTGCGGAGTGCCAAGGCCTTGGATGTGCGCGCTGCATATTGCATTAGGACGGTTTCTGGGGTTTCAGTCAACAATCGCCAAAATTCATGTGAGTTATAGTTTGCAGCGGTCCGGTACGGGGCGTCGAATGGTACCTCAAAAATCTGGTTCAAATCGGCGATAGTGACGTTTCTCCATAAGTTGTCCAATCTGAAATGGATTTTCCGAGGTTCATTTCTGGCTCGTGTCTCCATAACCTGCACAGTGCTCAAGAATTCGAGGGCGAGTGTTTTGAATGTCGGCCACCGCCCTTGCATGGAAGCGGTCCATCCCACTCATTCGAACATGTGCCAAACCTCCTCATGTATCCCGAGAGCTCGGGTACACTCATCGTCGGCATACCGTGTGGGCGTGAAAGAACGAATGATGAGCCGGTTCCACTTATCCAGTATCTCATTCTCAGTTATAGTGAGCCCATGAGCCTCGGGCTGTCTGGGTGAGGTGGCGCACGTGCGGCGGCGGCCCTCCATCCTCGTCTACCTTGGTTCGGTCGTGGTTCAGCCATTTGTTCGAATAAGTACCTAGCTAATCACTGGTGAGAATCCGTACATGCCAAGTAAAACAAACGATGACTTACTTACAACAATTAACGTAAGGCATAGTGTCTCATCTCAACAATTCAATTCACAATTAAGCTTCCAAGCCCAAACAACAATATAATTGTAGAGAATCCTAGTCACTAACACCCTAAACAATCGAGCTCATGTATAATTCATCAAGCAATCAACCAAAATCATCCGAATTCTACAACCCACAAGGTGTTCGATAAAATGCCCAATAGAAAATTTCAATCAAATTCATTGTAGAAGTATCAAACAAGCATAATATAGCAACCCTAATCCATAATCCTCAAGAAATTCGAAATAAAAAGTGCAATTCATACCTTAAATGCCGAGAATTTGAAAAGAGTTGAAATTTGAAACCCTAGGTGCTTTTCTACTCAAATCCTTTCTTCAAAGCAATTTCACAAGTGTAATTCGTGTTAGAGTAGTGTGAGAAGTGATTTGGGGTGATAATCTAGGAGAGATTTTCAAAAACAATTGAGGGGGGTCGAGTTTTTGCTAAGTCTGCGCGAGAGAGGGATGATTTTTGTGAGAAAACTGACTCTCTGCTCGTCTTAGTATGCTTCAGCGCAGAAGGGAGCACGGGCCGTGCCCTATGGCACGGGCGGCCCGTGCTAGGGGCCGAACTTGCAACCCCAAAATCTGGGCACCGCACGGGCCGTGCGCATGGCGCACGGGCTGCCCTTGCGGGGTGCCGAAAGAACTACCTCACGTCACCGGTGTCGTGCGGCACGCACTCGCCTTCGATTTTTCAAAAATTTTTTTATAAAGAAAACAAGGAAAAAAATCCTAACTTATGAAAGCAAATAAATCCTAACTTAGAAAAGGGAAAAACAAACCAAGAAAACATGGGAAGAAATAAAACAGCAAAACCATTGGGTTGCCTCCCAACAAGCGCTAAATTTAACGTCTATAGTTTGACGCCCGTTTACTCGATCATGGTTCTAGCAAAGTCACTTCTTTATGTCCTTCTTCTTGCCAATTCAACTAGCATAGATTTGACCCTCCTTTGAATGCCTTTAGCGTAGAAGTCACCCGTCGGTCGAATGCCATGTTCTTCTCGTTTGCATCGTTCGAGCGGCACATACGATGCTTCCGAGTTGCTGGTCCTTATCGTGTACTTCACTTTCTCACCATTTAGTACGTCCTGCACATGATCTATAGCACACACACAATGACACGGATTAAAAGTATTAGCACTTAATTCAACGACAAATATTGATTTACAATTCTCCCTGTTATCATGATGGTTCCCAGCCTTATAGATGGAGAACAACACTTGCTCATCATTAACTCGTAATGTGAGCTCTCGTTTTTGTACATCTATCAATGCGCGTGCAGTGGCTAGGAATGGACATCCGAGTATCAGAGGGACGTCACGATCTTCCTCCATGTCAAGCACTAAAAAGCCCACAGGGAATATAAACTTAGGATATGTGAGTGATCTATCTGCTATCTGTAAGGTGACCGTAGACGGCGTCACCTCTCCTAATCCAAATTTCCTGAAAATGGACAAGGGCATTAGACTAATACTTGCTCCTAGATCACAAAGTGCTTTCTTAAATACAACACCACCCATAGTACAAGGGATAGTGAAACTCCCCAGATCTTTGAGCTTCTGTGGTAGTTTCCTTTGAATGATCGCGCTGCACTCCTCGGTCAAGTTGACTGTCTCGAATTCCGCCAACTTTTTCTTCTTGGACATCACTTCCTTCAAAAACTTTGCATAGTTGGGCATCTGCTCCAATGCGTCTGCAAATGGTATGTTAATATGTAGTTTCTTAAAAATGTCTAAGAATTTAGCAAATTGGGAGTCTAACTTTTTCTTTTTAAAACATTGAGGGAAAGGAAGTGGTATAGAAAATTTTGAAAGATCAGAGTTAGAGAAAGATTTAAGCTTCTCAGCCCCTTTTTGTTCAGTGACATGGTCCTCAACTCCTTCCTCGGCCTTAACCTCGCCGTTTACTTCAGTTTCCGCGTCTCTCGGCATGTCGATCGCCGCTCCATCAGGGCAAACGGGTGGGTCATGCGGTGGCACACGGGCTGTGCCGTCCTGCGATTGTTTAGCAATTTCTGGTATTTTCGGCCCCTTATATTCCGTTCCACTCATCAGACGAATGGCGTTACACTGTTCCTTCGGGTTAACCTCAGTGTTGCTCGGAAATTGGCATTTCTGATGCTGCCCACCAATAATCGTAGTTAATTGACCAATTTGGGTTTCAAGATTTTTCATTTGGGACCCCATAGTGTTGGCCAATTGTGTGACATGGTTTTCGATTTTATTCATCTTCGCCTCATCCTTGGTAAATCTGTTCCTCGTCTCACTCATGAATGAGGCGAGAATGTCCTCTAAAGATGGCTTTGGCTCCGCATTAATGACACCGTTTGTCACATTAAACCCCGGTGGTGGTTGCATCACATTCTTCGTGTTCGCGTAGGAGAAGTTCTCGTGGTTCCTCAAACCCAGATGGTAATGGGTAGGAGCTTGATTGTTCCGGAAATTGTTGAAATTCCGGTTATTCACATAATTTGCTTCCTCCATGGGATCTAGAGGAACTCCCCCATTACTTGCACCCGCGTTTCCCTCATTTGTCTTTGTTAAAGCACTCAATTGGTTTGTCAATACGGCCATCTGGGCTGTCAACTCTTTAATTGGGTCCGAATCAGAAACTTCGGCTACCCTTTTCACATTAGTCCTCTCGGAGGGCCACTGATAGCTATTCATGGCCATCTCCTCTAACAAGTTGAACGCATCCTCCGGAAACCTCGCAAGTAGAGCATCCCCTACTGCAGCATCCACAAACGATCTAGTCTGTCCCATCAACCCATTGTAATAGAAACAGAGTTGTTGATCTTCAAGAAATCCGTGCTGCGGGCACCTCCTCAACAAATCCCGGAATCTCTCCCAGCCCTTATACAAAGGCTCAGAGTCAAATTACCTGAATTGAGTGATCTCACTTTTGAGCTGCAGTGTTTTGCTTGGTGGGAAGTATTTAAACAAAAACCTCTGACTCAACTCATCCCAATTGTTCACACTCCCCTGAGTTAGGGTGCCTAGCCAGTTCCTAGCCTTATCCCTTAAAGAGAAAGGGAATAGGCGAAGACGTATAGCATCATCAGTCACCCCATTTATCTTGATAGTATTGAAGATCTGTATGAAATTCGCTAGATGAGAGTTGGGATCCTCAGATGGGAAACCCCCAAACTGATTCTGCTGCACCATCGAGATCAGTGCTGGCTTCAGCTCAAAGTTATTCGTATTGTTGGGACATTGGCAATTCCACCATGGTTGCGATTGATTGGGCGAAAGTAATCATGAATCGCTTGTTGTTGGATCGCCGAGCCTACCGGAACCCTCGGTATTGGTACTCGACATTGACCCTTCCATGGTTGCGTAAATCGCTAGGCGCTAGTCGGGCCGACCAAAGACTAGGCACCTAGGGCGCTAGACCGCCAGGGCACCGCCAGGAACAACACTATTTTTTTATTTTTTTTTTTTTTATTTTTCGATTTTTGGCCGATTTTTCCCCAGCCACCGCCGCTTAAAGCGGGCACCTACGCCCGATTTTTTGGCCGCCTAGGAGAGCGCCTAGCTCCGATTTGGTGTCGTCTAGCCCGCCTAGCCCGATTTTTGGCCAAAATGATTTTTTCGGGCGATTTGGACAAAATCAAATCGCCTAGGCGCTAGCGCCAGCGGCCGCTAGGTAATTTTTACAACAACAGGACCCTTCCGCCCGGTTGTTACCTTCGTTATCGACCCCGTTATTGCCTTCGTTTTTCTCTTCTACGCCTGCCATAGTCTGTTCCTGTTGTCTTTCCACCCGTTTAGTAGCCGCACTAATTCTCCTAGCAAAAGCCTCAACCTCTGGTATAAACGGTGCTAATTCTCCTTGCTTCGAGCGAGTGTTCATGCACTACCTGAACCAACTAAAAAAAGCAAGTCAAACACAGTAGAAATAAAATCAAACAACAAAATAAAAAGAAAGAAAAAATGTCTAAATTAAAAATAATTCTATTTATCGCAATATTAGTACTAAAAATTTAATTAGTCCCCGACAACGGCGCCAAAAACTTATTCGCCTTATTTTTTTTGCTTCACCGCAAGTGTACGGTGCAGTTTATAGAATAGGGTTAGCAAGGTCGAATCCACGGGGACTAATAAATTAATGTACTAATTACTGGATTATAATAGCCTTATTTTTATCTAGGCGATCGAAAGTTGAAGGATTGGTTTATAAACTAAAACAGAAATTTATCCTAAAAGAAACAAAGCAAAGAGTGGATTAAAAGATCAAGTATGAATGAATGGATTCCTGGGTTATGGTTTCAGTTAATATCCCCTTTTATTATCAGATTAATCAAACCAAAGTTAAACGTATTCTTCCCTATAGACCGATCACAAAAGTAATTTACCCACTCTCTCGAGATGCATGTAAAAGCGTTGATTGGAATATCTATGCTAGCATCTCTACTCAACATGAGATATCCAACTCCAAAAGTTCAAAAGATTATAAAGCCTCACGAATATTCACAGACTTCTCAATCATGCGAGATATTCATGTCAAGTACTCATAAATCTAGTATTGAAACTCATCGGTTAGAATTATGAATCAATACATCATATAAGTTAAACCAAACGCGTTTTGATAAAACAAGAATTAAAGCAAAGTACTTGAATAGGGTTGGAAAACATTAACTTCAATTGTCATTAATCATCAAATAAAAGTATCCATTAATTTACTCCCAAACCCGGGAATCACAAAGTGTTTAGCCAGACAAAGAAAAGTAATAATCCATTGACAAATTATTAACGTTCATGTCTAACTAATTGAAAATAATGATACTATGGAATGAGTGAACTCGGGGATGATGATGATCTCTCGATCTATCTTCAATCCTCGAAGGTGTGGTTGCGGTCTTGATTGATCTCTCCAATTCTCTGGTGGAAGATTGCTCTTTTCTCTGCTTTCTAGGGTAAAAATCAGTGTCTCCCTGTTTGTGGCCGCCCCGTGTCTATTTGTACTCTGTTTGGGTCGAAACCTAGTTGAAACCGAGTCAAACTCTATTTTTCCCGCAGAGGAGCACGGGCCGTGTCTTTGATGGCACACCCCCGTCTTTGGGTGCCGCATGGATTGTCCGAGTCGCATGAGGAGGCCTATGGCACGGGCTGCCCGGCCGTCTTTGGTAGCCGAACCCGCAGTCTTGATTTCAGGAGCCGATAGGTTGAGCACGCCCTACCCGTGCTCACCTGTAACAGCTAGCACGTGGCCTTTTTCTTCCGTTTTTCGCCGAGTTCGTCTAACTTCTTCTTGATTCGACTCCAAACTTCGTCTATCATTCCAAGTATTGGTGATTGCAATGCTCCGAATTGTTGCTAAAATGCTACAATTATTGATAAATTCCTACAAAATGAGCAAAGCGTAATCCTTTTCCATAAAACAGGAATAAAACCCTATTTACTCATATAATGCATGCATATCAACACATTCTAGCCAAGATTAAGCCCAAAATACATGCACAATACATGTCAATCAAGCTGCCTGCAGCTATGTACTCTGCTTCAACTGTGGATGTAGCTATTGAATTTTATTTCTTGTTGAGCCAAGAAACCAACCTATTTCCAAGCATTTGACAGGTACCTGATGTACTTTTCCTGTCCACTCTACATCCAACATAGTCTGAGTCTGAGTATCCAACTAGCTTGAATCCTCCATCCTTTCGATACCATAATTCAACTTCTTGGCATCCCTTCAAATACCTTAGGATTCTCTTGGCTGCAGTCATGTGACTCTCTTTTGGTGCAGATTGAAATCTGGCACATACAACTATAGCAAAGGTGATGTCTGGCCTACTTGCTGTTAAATAGAGCAATGATCCAATAAGGGCTCTATATCTAGTTTGATCTACCGCGTTGCCATCTGCATCCATATCCATCTTGACTGATGTATTTATGGGAATCTTTACAGATGACTTGTCTTCCATATCAAATTTTTCATTAAATCTATGGTATACTTGGTTTGACTTATGAAGGTTCCATCTTTCATTTGCTTGACTTGAAGACCTAGGAAGAAAGTCAGCTCTCCCATCATACTCATTTTAAATTTCCCTTGCATGAGATTTGAAAATTTGTCACACAGCTCTTTGTTTGTGGATCCAAAGATGATGTCATCCACATAAATTTGACAAACAATATACTCTCCCCATCCTGAATAACCTTGCCTTTAGTAAATCCATTGTCAATAAGAAACTTGGACAATGTATCATACCAGGCTCTTGGTGCTTGTTTCAATGCATACCATGCCTTCTTGAGCTTGAAGACTTTATCTCCAATAGTTTTCTGCTCAAAACCTAGAGGTTGCGCCACATAGACATCTTCTTCCAAAAGTCCATTCAAAAATGCACTCTTCACATCCATTTGATACACAGTGAAGTTCTTGTGTGCATCATAAGCAAGACATATTCTGATTGCTTCCAATCTTGCAACATCTGCAAAGTTTCATCAAAATCTTTACCTTCCTCTTGGAAATACCCTTTGGCTACTAATCTTGCTTTATTTCTTATTACAGATCCCTCTTCATTCATCTTGTTTCTAAATATCCACTTAGTACCATTTTGGTGGGTAGGCCTTTGAACTAATTCCCAAACCTTGTTTCTTTCAAACTCATTCAGCTCCTTATGCATGGCTAGAATCCAATGTGTGTCATCCAATGCTTGTGACACATCTTTAGGTATAATCTGGGAGATGAAACAAGTGAACATGGCTTCATGTTGAGGGAGACTCCATGAAACAAGATAAACGGATGGCTTCATGTTGAGTCCTGGATCTAGTTCTTACTCCATCTCCAACATCTCATCAATGATAAGACTTTCTAGTTGGATGGTCTCTAAGCCATCTCATCTTCATTAGGGTTGAGTAAGTCTATTCTCGAATAGTTGTATTCATCTTATCGGCTAACTCATATATGTCTTCTAATAAGTTCATTGTGGATAGACTCTTTTGTGACCATAGTCTTCTTGTTTAGCACTCTAAAAGCTTTACTTTGACTGAGTATCCCAAAAAAATCGAAAGCTTTCAAATTGTCCTTGTCAATTGTGGATGAAGCACTTACATCTAAAGATATGAAAAAATATCCAACATTTAACATGGTCCATAAGGGATTTTGGACAGAAGCATGTTGATCATACACCTATTTTTGAGAGTTATATTCCAAAATCTCTTGCAATCCAATCCCACTCATGGTCCTCGATGTGGAGTTCTTGCAGTTGATAACTCATGAGCAATACTATTTTCTGTGCAATATTGAATTATAATCCTATTGACAAACTCAGTTCCTCTATCAGATCTTATCTTGATAATGGTTTGACTCTTCTCATTTTGAACTCTTCTCATCAACTGAGGGAGCTTCTGCAAGGTTTCCTTCTTTTTATACATAAAGATAGTCCATGTGTATCATGAGTAATCATTGTTCGCCAAAAATATTTGGATCTTACAACTACAAGTGTACAGTGTAGTTTATAGGATAATGACAAGCAAGGTCATTTTCCTCAGGGATTGACTACGAAACACTTATGCTATAATAATATCGCATTCCAAGTTTATTGAAGCGACCGAATATCAAGTTTTAGAAAAATCAAAAAATAAAAGGAAAAAAAAATAAATTTGCGAACCCCGCAAGTATTTTCAACAACTACGAAAGCAACCTTAGGCACATAATCTCAATATGATTCTTCAATATTAAATCCAATTAATGTTTAACAAAACCAATTCATGCAATGGGTTCAATTCCTAAGTTAGTCTATTCTCCCTCTCGGGCAGCGCATAAACAGTAGATTAATAACAATTATAGGTATTCCAACTCGATACAACTATTATTAACTCCCAAAAGATCTATGAACTAAATGACTCCCCACAAATAGTTGTAGGTCTTCCAACTCGATAACCCATTTATATCTAAATTCGATTTCCGTCTTTGTTAGAACTCCTCTTTCGAATTTTGCACTAACAAATATGACATGCTAATTATTGATCAGATAAAATGCAATTAAGAATAAACACTAGAATTCATAAAATATAACATATGAATTAATTAAGAAAATAATTAACCAAGATTTAATATGAATCCACAGTTTTGAATATATCCTAAGATCCGAAAGATTAGCTAAATATTGATAAGAAATTCATAGACAAACTTGAAATCAACATTGTGACATCGTTTAAGTACAGACAATAGATCTAAACTAAGAAATAAAACCCCTTCTTGTCAGGATGGGTCTTCTTTCCAAGCCTTCGAAGCTCTTGTGCTTCCGTAGATGTGAAAGGTCTTATGGTGTTCTTCGTAACCTAGCCCTCCTCTCTCAGAAGACCTTTGATCTTGTAATCCTGTGTATTTTGGTTTGTTTAAGGTGTATGAATTTATCAATTTTCTTGCAACCCTTGGTCCCATTATATAGGTGCTTGGAGAGATCACTGTAGAGTTCTGGTAGGATTAGGAGACCAATTCAGCCGCAGACACGTCGCACGATCGTTTCAACCCACACGGTCGGTGGTCCGATCGGCATTTGCTCCAGGGGTCTTCACAAAGGTTGTAGGGTTTTTCTTAGCTTTCCATAGACACTTGTATCACCTCAATATCAATTTTTTAGAGAATGTTATGGTCAAAATACTAAACCCTGCCAATCTAGAAATGTTAGCGCGTTTTGACATTTTTGAAGGAAGATCCTTTTTGTTCGACCGTCCATGCTGCTTTCCTTCATATTGTTTATCTTACCTTGTATTTTGACATATCATTTGAAACATGTTATCACCTTTTGTCCAATTTAGCTCCATTTTCTGCAAAATTCACAAGAGTACGCAATATCATACCCAACAAAGGAAACCAAGTAAAACACACTAAATATACATGTAAATGCATCAATTATATATCAAAATAAGCCCTTAAATGCACGTATATTTTACACGTATCAATCATCCATCACCACTAATGTGTATTTCTTTCTACAGATGATAGCTAGTTCAACAAAACAAAACAAATCCATTTTTAATAAGTGCAATATCATGGTTGAAGAGGGACTTGGCTTGTCCTTCAAAGAAGACTTTATTTGTTTTCCCATATGCCATGCATCACAAATACTTTTCTTCTTGTACATTGAGTCATGAAATCCTTCCATAAGATGACTACTTGCAAGCTTGTTGATTGTCTTGAAATTTAGGTGACTCAGCTTCTTGTGCCATGACCAACTTGATTCGGCTGTACTTTTTGCTAGCAGACATGTGCTTGGTGTAGCAGTTGACCAATACACTACATACATGTTTTTCTACCTTGATCCTTGGAGCACAATTTCATTTGATTCAGCATTCTTGATTTGGCAAATACCTATGTTGAATCCCACATTGTAGCCCTTGTCACAAAATTGGTTGATGCTCACCAGATTGAAGTTGAGATCTTCAACATATGCTACATCTGTGATCTCTAGTCCATTTCCCCTGGAGCTTTATTACCTCCAAATATGACTTTAGCAAGTTTTATTTCTTTGAATTTTGAAAGATTTTTTTTGTTGTTTGTCATGTGTCTGGAACAGTCATTATCCATGTACTAGGTTTCTTGGCACTCAGTTGTTCCTTGAACCTGCAATCAAGGAAATTAGTTTTTAGGTACCCATACTTGCCTAGGTCCTGAGGGGTTAGCACTATAAGGTAATCCAACCAACCTATAGCCAAAAGGGCTGACTCTAAGAGGTTGCCACCTGTCAGTTCCATAATCATAATGCACATTAGCAAATTGCTTAGGGGATTTAGGCTCATATAGCTGTCTCTTTTGTCTGTATGCCTGTGTGTGAGTTTGTGCATTTACTTTATTGGGATAATAGTGGAACTTTTGTGCATATTGGGCTTTGTGCTTGGGTGCATATGTGTGCTGATTATAGCTTCTTTGCCTTGGGAATGACCTATTTTGAGTCTAAGGTCTTTGCTACTTAGGCTTATATCCCATTGTTCTTGGCTGGTATCTCATCTGATTATTCCAATCAGCTTGGTTGGGGTAGTTTCTACCATTCCCATCATGTGATTTTATTTGTTGAAATCTCTGGGGTTTCTGGTAGCTCTGTTTAGATCTTACAGAGTATTTCTGTTTGAGTCCGTGATGGACTCTCATCAATTTGTTTCAATTGTCCTCTCAAAGATATACTCTGGCTTTTTGCCTTTTCCTTTATATCCAAGGTCAGCATGGTTGTGATTGTGTTTTTAAGTGGGTATAGGTGCAACATATGATGCTTTGGATTTTTGGACTGCCTCATTACTTGATGATCCTTTCTCCATGACCACTCTTGGAGGTTGTGCATGTGCAAAGGAATTAAATCCATTGCTTGTCTTATCTCCACTTTCTTTTTGAATCATTATAAGTTCATCCAATGATTTAGATGCCTTAGTGAATGATGTAATCACATTTTTCAAATCTTTTTCCCTCTTTTCTGTTGTAGCTAAGTCAGCTTGGATCTTAGTTATTTCAGCCTTCATCTTTGTATTCTCATCAACTATGTGACTTAGAGTACTCAACTCCTTAGTCAGCTGTGAGTTTTGGCATTTAAGCTGGATGTTTTCCTCATTTAGGAGTGTGTGTAAGGTTTTTATGTGCTCCAAATCTTTCATCATTTTGCCAATAGGATCATAAAGATCTGTGGATGATGAAGTGTTTGTGTTACTATCACTATCACTAGAATAGAATGACATGAGTTAGAGTGCACCTCATCTTCTTGTTCTTTAGCCATGAGGCATATCAAAGCCTCTTCCTCTGTGTCACTGGAGTAGTCAGCTTCACTGCTATCTGACTCTGCTGGTTCTTTACACTTAGTTGTGTCAGCAGTCTCCACAGCCAACATGGCTTTCTTCTTTTCTTATCTTCTTTCTCTGAAGACCTTTCTTTTTTCTTCATTTCTATAATTTATGACTGGTGGATAGGGACAGTTAACAACAAAGTGTCTTGGTTGTATGCAGTTCCAACACATGTTTTCAGATCTCTGCAAGTCTGTTCTTTAAGCTCTCTGATACTCAGTTCTTTGATGATCAGCTCTTTTAGGTGGTCTGTCCTCCTTTACTTTGGATAGTGATGAGTGTCTCCTGGATGATTCACCCTTGTTTCTCTTGTACTTCTTATTGAAGAACTTGTTGAATCTTTTCACCATAAGGGCAATCTCCTCCTGGTCTATGGCTTTATTTGATTCAGCTCTCTTTGCTTCACCAGCCATGAGTGCAACTGTCTTGGGTACAACTATCTCTTCTTGTTCTTTTAATCTTAGCTCAAACTCATATGCTATAAGATCATAGAATATTCCATGATTGGATGTTCTGGTAAGATCCATGGAGTGTCTCAAAGCCATAACCTTCATTTCCCACTCAGCTGGGAAAGACCTTAGAATTTTCATACATAATTTTTCTTTGTATATTCCTTCCCTAGAGTTGAGAGCTCATTGGTTATCTCTGTGAATCTGGCATCCAGCTGATCAAGACTTTCACCTGCAATCATTTTAAAATTTTCAAATTTTTGAACAGCAACAGTTAATTTATTTTCCTTAATTTGATCAGACCTTTCACAAATTAAGGTTAGTTTTTCCCAAATCTCTTTGGCCGTTTCACAAGATTTGACATTATTAAACATGGCCTTATCAAGCGTTTTATATAAAATATCCTTGGCAACATTGTCCAAGTTATATCTCTTTCGGTCATTATTTGTCCACTCGCAACGTGGCTTTTCCACCATAGCATGTCTAAGATCTACAGGTGCATCATCTTCTTCTTCAGCAGGAGCAGCCCTTCTTACAGCCGTATTAACTTTTAGGATTTTTAGTGGCCATCCTCAATGACAAACCATATCTCATCGTACAGGGCTGAAAAACATACATATTTTTCAGTCATCAAATTCTTCGACATTAAACATTGGAATGCGAGTTAGATTTGCTTCCATGATAATAACTTTGCTTTTGAAATAAAGGCTTTAAAAACTTCAAGTTTTGATCCTTTGAAAAAGAATGAGATCTAGTTCAGTAACCAGTGCAGAATGCTCAATGAATCAACCACTATGATGCCACTTGTAGATCCCAAGGGGTGATAAGTAAAGTTTAGAAGGGGAGGTTGAATAAACTTTGCTAACTTTTCGATTTTAGTCCTTTTAAATAATTTCAGAGTTGACTCAAGTCAGTTAAGTCCTTGAGGGACAGCTAGGTTGGCTTACACAGTAAAGTTACCCACTCAACAGACTGGACTGAGCTGTTGATAGTATTTTAGTTGTTTTCAGCTAACACTTATAAAAGCAGTTGACTTGATTTGTTATCATCGGAGGACTTTCACCCTTAGATTTTAAGTACGTTTTTCAACACTTATTTTTAGCAATATTATTAGCAGTGGACTTAAGCAATTTAGCTTATCAGCAGATATGAAATTAATGCAAGAAAGTAAGTGCTGAAAGTAAATAGTCACAAGCAATTTATAGTAGTTCGAGGATGTGGTAATTCCTCTAATCCACTCTTATCCAACTCCTAGAGGAATCCACTAGGAAACTTGACTTGGTTACAAAGTAGTTATCAATCCGAGTCAGCTTTGATCACACAACTTGTTGCTCCTGGGACTCAGCTTCTTCACAAGACGGCAATCCTACTACTTCAGCTTCCTTCAAACCTTTGGACTTGATCACTTAGCCCTTCAACAGGTTCAAAGTACTGGTTCGATCTTGAACCTTACTAGGAGAGAGTAGACCCATTGTTCTTGATAACAAGTTTTCCTTTTCAACTAATGAAGTAGTCTTTCCTACACTGAGTGTGTTGGATTGATTTCCTTCGAGTTTAGGCTTGAGGATATTCTTAGTAAGCTTGAGAGATATTTTGCAGGTTATTGTTTGAATGCTTGTATGCTTGTGTATTCCGTGTAATTCGTAACATTCTCTCAAATGACTCATCAACCTTTTATAGTGCATGTTCAAAAATATGTCCGTTAAAGAGATATACACATTTTCAAACTACACTTTGTAGGTTGTTGGCTTGTCTTGTCTTGCAGCATTGATGGAGACCGTGCCTTGAATTTAATACTCTGTAGCCTTTCCTTAGCCTCTGCAGAATTTCAGGTATATCTCATTGGTTCCTAGCGTTTTGCACTCTTTCAGCAAAACAGCTTTATTGATGGTCGTCTGACACATGCCTATTTCTAGCAAAATCTTGACTTTGTTTGACACCGGATCTCTTTCAGCTTTCTCGAGTCTTGTATGATGCATACCCCTTTGACATTAGATTCCAATCATTTTGGAATGACTTTGTTGTCAGTCAGCTGACTGAGACAACTTTTCTGTCACTTGACTGAATCTTTTTTTTTTATCGGTATCACTTGACTGAATCTTGATTTCACTTCGCTCAGCTGACACACAGTTGGATCTTCATCTTCAATCTTCAGTCGAGTCTTATAATCTTCAACTTGGCTGCCTTTGACTCAGCTCATAGAACCCTATCTATTACAAAGTTGAATTACATTTGAATTGGGGTGTCAACTTTCTAATCTAAGTTTTACATGGTATCATCAAAATCTATACATAAATTTTCCCAACACTAATACTTTTCTGGCACTAGTGATACTATGTAACTGTCTAATATTACAAATATGTCACCGCGCCCCGGTGATACTACGATACTGTATTAAAAAATGCCACCGCACTCAGAACATTACAAAAATGCCACCGTCCATGCTATTGGGTTTGGGTTTAGGATCCGTCTAACGAAATTTGACCCGTTAAACCGTCTAACATGAGTTTTTATCATATTTTTTTGGTTCTTTAGTTTTGTATTTTTTTTAAGAAACTTAAAATTTTAAACTTGATATTTTGTTATATTTTATGTGTTTATTTGAATTTTAGACTACGTAGATAATATTTAGTTTGTTTTATGTATTTTTTTAATTTTAGAATGTCGTACATAATAGTAATCTATGTTATATTATTATTTTTAATAACAGAATATAAATATACATAATTTTATTAAACTAGTTGGACCGATCCGAATCAGTTAAATCATGAACTAAAACCAATAGTGAAATTGCTTTTGCTCACCAATACAATTCTTATAAATTATAATATTGCATTTTAACTAGACCTGGCCAAATGGGCAAAATCGGGTTCCAAACCGGAACCGAATCGGGTCAATTCGGTTCCTAAACCGTAACCATGGTCAACGGTTCAAACCAAACCGGAACGTGTAGACCGGATTACAGTTTGATTCCTGAGTCTCAAAGTGGGGAAGCGGTTTCAACCGCTTTAGAACCGTATATGGAACCGTGATGGAACTATTTTTTTTAAGGTTAAAACCAACAATCTTGTTTTGGCAAATACATTCTAGAAGAAATGTAAAATGTTTATTATGATATTTTTAATATTGCACAACGATTACTTAGGGAAAAAAGTAAACGCCCAAGGGTTCCTCTAGCTCAAATGTAGAGCTTGAGAATTATTTAACTATTTCTTTCGAATTTAGTGAAATAGATATTGAAGACTTTGATATTTTGAAATGGTGGTCACAAAGAACTAAACCTTATACAATCATCTCAATCATCGCAAAAGAGATTTTGGCATGCCATGTTTCAACTGTTGAAGTAGAGCAAACGTTTAGCTCTGATGGAAATATTTTAGATGAATCACGCTCGCGTTTTTTTTTTCCTTTTTTCTTTTTATTTTAAACTAAATTGCTAAAGATTTTATCTAAATAAAATTAAAAATAAAAGGTTCCGGTTTAACCGGAACCGTATAGGAACCGTGTTCCGGTTTGGAACCGGAACCGTGAGCATAAGGTTCCGGTTCCGGTTCCTCAATTTGGAGGAATCGAAACCGACGGAACCGGAATCGGAACCGACGGTTCCAGAACCGTGGCCAGGTCTAATTTTAACAAAGGACAAAAAAAGCTACAACGTCTCCCTCCGAAGTCCCAAACCAATTTCAAAAGGACGTATGCAATAGACAGTGCAGGGGCGGGAAACTCGAAGGTCTTTTCCGGGAAAATGAAGCAATAATCGAAAAAAGCAGCAAATTGCTATTCCTTTTGATACTAAGCTTTCCTTCTTACTTCAAAATGTCTTTTAGCATGGATGTTAATCATGTCGTGTTTTGTGTTTGTGGGTAGTGTTTTGACACAGGTGTTAGGGACGGATCCAAAAATTTCTTATGACGGGGGCACACATTAAATAAAATTATAAGCTATATCAAAAATAATAAATGGAGGCACATTTTATTTTTTTTAACGTAATTAATATGTAATTTTTTTAAAAATTATATAATACTAATAATGTTATATAACACTATTACCACTTTTTTTAATAATATAATATAATACATTTTTAATTTATAATATTATAATGTTATTATTGTTAATATATTATTAATATTTTATAAATTATAATTTAGGGATAATATTATACAAACAATTTAATAAAAAAAACAAAAAAAAGCCAATGGGGGCACGTGCCCCTGTAACGGGAACCGTAGCTCCGTCACTGGGTATTGCATGTTTAACACGAATACGAAACGTTTAATTATTTGTGTCAAGATATATGACACAAACACGACCTATTTATGAGACGGATAACTCGACACGACACGAAATACCTATATAGTGTAAAGTTGACACCAAAAAAAAAATTTAAAAATAGAGAAAAAGCTAAAATTACAAATAAAAAATACATTAAATTACTAAAAAAAATGCATTTAATAATTTGTCCAACATCATATAACTAACTAAAACATCACAAAATATGAAAATAATATGTCACTATACAATTAAATAGGTCAATCGTGTTGACACAGGTCAACCTGACTTGATCTATTTTGATTTCATGTTAACATTGTCCGACCTGAATTTGACCCAAAATTACTAAGAGTTGTACATGTAGTTGCTAAATATGTGTTACATTGGTATTGGGTAACAAATTAACATCCAGTTTTGAATGACTCTTCATAACTGGAAAGGCACATCACCACTGCGCGCGTCATGGAGCAACGCTCCAATCTCTCTGACTCTCTGCCTCTTTAACAGAACATCCATTTTTGTCTTTTCTAAAATTTTATTTTAATATTTGTTTGTTTTAAAAGTTTTAGCAAATAAAAGAATGAAGAAATTACGCTTAAACTCTTTGTACTATTCCCGTTTTTACATTTTACCATATGAACTATTTTTCGCTACATTTTATTATATGAAAATTTTTGCACTTTGCCCAATATGGACATTTTTACCCCTAAAATTTTATTTTTCTCAAAATAATAAAAATAGTTTATTACGATCATATCCAACTCATCATGCTTCCGTATAAAAAATTAATAATCTCTTAAATTCATATGTTGTTTGACTAGAATGTAGAGCTGTTAAAATGCATAGACTAGGCCAGTCCAGCCCAATCCATCGGACCAATAGTAAAACTTGGGCCAGGCCAAACAATAGTCGAGCCGCTAATTCTGGAGCCCAACCCAAAAAATTATACTAAGAAATTTGGTGCTAACTGGGCCGGGCCAAATAGGTCCGATGTTTTTCTGGCCTAAAAAATAAACAATATAATTTTAGTTAATTACCGTTGAAAATATTCGTCACTAACCAGAAATATTCAACTACATTCTAGCCGAACTGTCAATCCCGGCCAAAGATCAATGCCCTGATTGCTTCACTGATATTTTCACTGGTCATTTGTGATTTTTAGGCCCAAAAAACACCAGGACTATTCGTCCCAGCCCATTAGGCCCGAAAAATTGGCCTGGGTGACCCGAATTTCATAGTGTAATTTTGTGGGTTGGGCTCCAAAATTAGCGGCCTGACTACTGTTTTTGGACCAGGCCGGCCCGACCTGATCTTTACTATTGGTCTCGATTTGATTTCGGGTCGGGCTAGCTTGACCCGGGCATTTTGACATCTCTACATTCTAGTCAAACAATGTATGAATTTAAGATATTATTGATTTTTTATACGGAAGCATGATTGGTTGGATATGATCTTAATGAACTATTTTTATTATTTTAAAAAAATAAAATTTTAGGGGTAAAAAATGTCCATATAGGGCAAAATGCACAAATTTACGCAGTTCATATGGTAAAGTGTAACGAAAAATAGTTTATATGGTAAAGTGTAAAAACTCAAATAGTACAAGGGGTTTAGTGTAATATCCTCTAAAATAATAGTAAGATTAAACTTAATAAGCTCTTAAAAACATTTACAAGTTGCTTAATGATTTACAAAAGATTTTTAATTGAAAAAAAAAATCGAAGAGCTTATAAGATGTTAAAAAAAGTTTGAGAACTTATATGCTTCAACGTAAAGACTAAATAACTAAATAAGTCTACCTCAACTTAATGATTTTGAGATATAAGATCTTAATTTAACAAATTTCTTTAAATACTGAAACTTCATCATTTTTTTAAACACTTCAATAACTTATTTAAAACCTAACATATTATAAGTTCTAAAATATATTACACAAATGAGTAGGTCTCTTGTAGGACCGCCTTAGGATCCTATTCCGTAAGACGGATCCTACCCGCAACCCGCTCAGCCCACCAGCCCGCCTACAGCACCTCTTATTTAAAAAATATAAAAAAAAGAGGTCCATAGGGAAATAGAACCCGGGACCTTAATAGGCTTAAAGTGGTGTTCTACCACTACACCACTAGTGTTTATTGTGTAATTTTAGTATAACAGTTTATATAAACCCATTCATAAATACGCCTGGTAATTAAAAAAAAAATTTAAAAGCGCCTATAAATGTAAAAGCTAAGAATCGAACCCAAGTCTATTAAAAAAACATGATACATTATCTCAATAAATTGATACTTATAAAAGTATTACTTTAACTACATCATATTTATTTTTTATTTTTCATCTTTTTTTGTTCCTAGTTTGTAACTGTATTAAGAAATCTGATACTTTATCTCAAGAAACGGATACTTTTACTTATAAAAGTGTTACTTTAACTATATCATATTTATTTTTTATTTTTTCTTCTTTCCTTTATTTCTAATTTGTGACTATATTAAATAACATGATACTTTATCTCAAAAAATAGATACTTTAACGTATAAAAGTGTTACTTTAACTCTGTTATATATATATATTTATCGTAGTATATTCATAATTTGTGATTATATTAAAAAATATGTTACTTTATCTCAAAAAACAAATACTTTTACATATAAAAGTGTTACTTTAACTATATCATATTTATTTTTTATTTTTTCTTATTTCCTTCATTTCTAATTTGTGACTATATTATAAAACATGACATTTTATCTCAAAAAATAGATACTTTAACGTATAAAAGTGTTACTTTAACTCTATCATATTTATTATTCATCTTTCTTTGTATTTATTATCAAAAAATATAATATTTTATTTAAAAAACAGATATTTTTACTCTTAAAACATGATATTTTGTCTCAAAAAATATATATTTTTACTTATAAAGGTGTTACTTTAACTTCGATATATTAATTTGTCCTTCAATGTAATGTGATCATAATTTGTGGCTATATTAAAAAATATGATATTTTATCTAAAATAATCGATCTTTTTTCATAAAATCAGTATTTTTAATCGGCGAAAAAAAATAGAAAAAAAAAAAAACAAAAAAAGGGAGGACTGTTGTTGACCATGACCAGTTGGCCAACAGATCCGCTGGTCAAATAGGATCCGTCTTACGGATTGAGACCCATAAGACGGTCCTATATGAGTTTTTGCTTATAAGAATAAAAGCCTTTAAGATTTTTTTAATAAGCTTGAATCGAATTTAAAGTTTAAGTTCAATATGAAAAACTTAATTTGAGTTTGCCAACTAAACTTACTATCGGCTCCTTTAAAATTTGTATATATCGGCAAAAAGGCACAAGGATCATTGTCTTTTTATTTGGGTCCGACGCGAACCGAAGTCAGGATTTGGGTCACCGCGACCTCCACCCCAGATCAAGTTGTTTGATTAGAAAGCGAGGTCCACATGATCCTACCATGTGGAAGCAGCCCGTACGGCTTAGGAAAATCCATTTTATAAGTATAGCACAGTTTAACCAACTCAGATTTCTCATTAGTACATTTGCACTTTTGCTCTTTCGAAACTTATGGATGTTAAATCTGAATGCCGGAGAAAATGGTCGTGGATGTTGTTGTTAAAATAAAGTAATTTGGAATCTTGACTCTTGGGATCAAGCATTGAAAAATGGAGTCAAATATTCAAGTCTTGGAAGATGAAATCAAAACCTTGAAAGTTGAATATAGTCTTGAAATTAAAAGAAGCAATTAATATTTTTGACTACCCCTTTGTATCTCAATGTCTCTAGAATAGTCTATTGCATTGTATAAATAGGAGGTATGTTGTAGTTGAAGTAACAAGAGAAGTAAGTAAAATCCAATTGTAAAATCAAGAGTGAGCTATAGCAACTCTAGTAAAATTCAATCAATAAAATCATATTTTTCAAGCCTATCATAGCTTTCGCACCCAACAAATTTGGTATCTAGAGCCAAGGATACATCAAGCATCCCTAGACGTGGGTAGCAATCAAGAAAGCCCCAGTGTGCAGCAATCAAAAAAGCCCCATTTTTGAGCTAAAATAGCCCACTGCAATTCTTTAAAATTTTTGCAGCAAGTAATCATTTTCTTCTTCAGTTATATATTAATTCAAGTTGTTAGGCTTGATTTTTGGAGCTAGTGTACTCAACTCGCTGACTTGGCATTTTGTTGAGTACTCCATTTCTATAAAGACCATTTGCAATTCAATTAATACAATTGAGAAAGTAATAGTTGGCGAGAAAGTGGTCCACAACAGAAAGCTTTCATTTTGGCAGCAGCTTTCAGAATCCAAAAGCAACAGTTCATCTAAATGGCGTCTTCCTTATTCGCATATTCTCTAAGTCAAGTGCCAATTTTTGAAGGAGAACATTATGATTACTGGAGTAGCCAAATGCAAACATTCTTCATCTCTTTGGATCTTTGGGATGTGATCGACGATGAAAAACCAACCGAAGAGGAAGAAAATTCGGAAAAATTACAAAAAGAGCTCAAGAAAAAAGATGCAAAGGCGCTGCGATATATTCAACAAGGTGCAGGAAAATCAATCTTTCCTCGTATTTTTGGAGTTAAAAAAGCCAAAGAAGCTTGAGAAATTTTGAAGCAAGAATTTCAAGGAACTGAAAAAACAATTGCCTTGAAGCTTCAATCATTGTGGAGAGATTTTGATAATCTCAAAATGGATGAAAGAGAGTCGGTTCGTGATTTCTCATCACGAGTCACGGAGATCGTGAACCAAATAAAAAGTTGTGGAGACACAATCCAGGATAAAAGAGTCGTGGAAAAAGTGTTACGATGTCTTCCTCCCAAGTTCGATCATGCCGCTGCCGCTATCGAAGAATCAAAAGATTTGTCTAAAATGACCATGTACGAGTTGACGGGATCGCTTCTTGCACATGAGCAAAGAATCAATCGTTCGGCTTATCCATCAATCGAACAAGCCTTTCAATCTAAGCAAGCATTAAAATCAAGTTCGAGCAATCGAGGAGAATTCAAAGGAGGCTCGAATTACAAAAAGGGAAATGGCAAGTGGAGGCAAAATGAAAAGACAAGCAATTGGAAAGGAAAGTCATCGTCAAGTTCCGATGATAATCCCACTTGTGTTATTTGCAAAAAGTTGAATCATGAATCTAAAGATTGTTTCTTTAGATGCAAAAGATGCAAAATTCCTAACCATTCACAAAAGGAGTGTTGGTTTCAAAATAAAGGAAAAGAAGAGGAAAAAGAAGAAGCCAAGTTTTTGGAGCAATCTAAAGAGGAAATCTTGTTCTATTCAAGTGCCAATTGTGATTCCAAAAACATGTAGTGTTTGGATAGTGGCTGCAGTAACCACATGACCGGGAATCGAGATATCTTTGTGGATTTCAATCCGAACATTACCTCCCAAATAATTCTCGGTGATGGCTCGCAAAGGAGTGCAAAAGGAAAAGGCACTATTGCTATTCAAACTAAGGAAGGTAATAAAAAATTAATTACCGATGTTCTTTATGTGCCAAATCTTTCGCACAACCTTCTTAGTGTTGGACAACTTATATAAAGGATTTCTCTGTCCACTTTGATGACGGGAAGTGCCAAATTCTTGACAAAAAGAGGAATGACGTCATTGCAAATGTTGAGATGGAAAATAATACATTTCCTCTCACGATGCCGCTAAATGAAAATTGTGCACTGAAAGTTGAAAATGCCGATTTGTCAAATCTATGGCATTTGCGGTACGGGCATCTTAATAGCAAGGGTCTTCATCTACTCAAAGAGAAAAAGATGGTGATTGGACTTCCTGATATTCAAAAAATAAATCAAGTTTGTGAAGGTTGCATTTACGGAAAAATGCACAAGCTTCCATTTCCAAAAATTCATGGCGAGCAAAAGCGCGCGTTGGAGCTTGTTCATTCGGATATTTGTGGGCCAATGCAAACTCCCACTCCGGAAATAAGAGATACTTCATTCTCTTCATTGACGATTACACAAGGATGATGTGGATTTACTTCCTCAATAAAAATCGAAGCATTCTCTACTTTCCTCCAATTTAAAGCACTTGTTGAAAGACAAAGTGGTTTCTTGATTAAAAATTTGAGGACCGATCGTGGAGGAGAATTTCTCTATAATCCTTTACTTCATCGAATATTGCAAGGCAAATGGGATTAAAAGAATGAGCGGAGCGTAACCCTCAAAGAAATCGTTGCGAAAGAAAAAATCGCACAATTGTTGAAATGGCCGAAGCATGCTAAAAGGCAAAGGGCTTCCAAATTTATATCGGAAGCGTGTATTCACGGCATTGTATATTCTCAATCGATCTCCTACAACGCGGTTGTCCAAAATAAAACCCCTTATGAAGCTTGGTACAAGCAAAAGCCAAAAGTTGATCATTTCAGGGTTTTTGGCAGCATAGCATATTGTCACGGACTTGTTCCCTCAACAACGACCGTGCGGCCTTAGCTCCTTCAATCGCCCCTTGCGATTAGCTAAGTCAGCCTCACCTAAGTGTTTTGTGTGTGAAGAAGTGTAAAAAGATGGCTAAGTAATAAGCACACAAGAAGGAACACTTATATTGCTCACTCAAACTTGCTTACAATGCTTGGTTGGTTACAAATGAGGTCCCTACACCTATTTATACTACTCCACCTCCTTAATGGACGGTGGTGATTCATTTGATCCAACGGTTGGGAGAAGTTCTCTAGAACTCTCCACATGATTCCTACATATTCTACAAGTATTCTATAAATCTCCACTCTAGTCTACAATCTTCTACATAGTTCCATACTACTCTATAACATTCTAGACTATTCTACAATGTTCTACATTATTCTATCATATTCTAGACTCTTCTATAGTATTCTAGACTCTTCTAGAATATTCTAGACTCTTCTACAATGTTCTAGAACATTCAAGATTCTTCTAGACTCTTCTAGAATCATGCTAGGTGATTCTAGACGATGGATTTCGTTCAATGGTGAGCCTCTTTGTCCCGGCAGATGGCGAAAAATCAGTCGTAAAGGCCAACTGCGTGACATTCTCCCCCATGTTGACTTCTTTTTCTTCCGACGATGAGCCTTTTTCATGTTGGCTTCAATCAACCTCATGGCTGAGAAATAATTTGGCTTCTTCGTATCTTGATGTTCACCAGTGGTAGCAGATATTATACAAGGTGAATGCTTGTCAAGAATCCACACACTATTGAGGAAAGGTATTGGAATAGCACACACCTTGCGCCAAAAGTCTATCCCGATCACCACCTTGTAGTCATCCATTGGCACTATTGAAAAGTTTGCTTGGCCCTTCAAGGCACCAAGGCAGAGATCAACACCTTGAGACGTACCTTTAATGGGTATGGGTTTCGTATTGGCAACCTTCATCCATCCGTCCCCTTTTTTCCACTGTAGGCCTAGTCTCATAGCCTCATTAACATCCATAAAGTTATTTGAAGCTCCCGTGTCTACCATCACTTTAGTAGGCTTCCCATTGATACGCGCCTCCATATACATCAGCTCCTTGCTTGATGTAGTAGACATATCTCTGGTATTAAGAACATTGAGAAGTTGTAATGCCACAATCCTACTTGGTTGTTCTTGTGTTGTTTCCTCAGCACCATGTTCCTCCACCATGGCATGCAAAGTTCCTAACTTAGGACAGTCGCATATTGGATGTGGTCCTTTGCACATGTAGCATCCTCCTTTAGGCGTAAAAGTGGTCTTTTTGGCCTCATACTCTTTCCGGAATAGATGCTTATCTCTTTCTGTGGAAGGAACCTTATAATGCCCATGTCTCTCTTCTTCGTCATCCAAAGAGTCCCTCTTTTTCTCATCCCTTGTAGAAGCTCCAAGCTTTTGATAATCGATGAGAGACTCGTCAACCGCGATAGCTTCATCCACTGTACTAATATTTCAACGTTGTACTTCCTGTTTGGCCCAGTGTTGAAGTCCATCGACAAAGTAGAAAAGAAGGTCCTCATCCGACATGTTAGGGATTTGAAGCATAAGGGTTGTGAACTCTTTCACGTAATCTTGAATATATCCCCTATGTTTCAACTCTCGCATTTTCTTTCGAGCAACATAAACGACATTTTCTGGATAGAAGTGTCGTTTAAGCTCTCTCTTGAATTTCTCCCAAGTATCAGTTCGACAAACACCTCGTTCTATGTCTGCATGTTTTCTACGCCCCCACAAAGTAGCAGTATCAGTAAGGTAAAGAGTAGCAATTCTTACCTTTCATGCTTCATCGGTAAGGTCGAGCCCCTCGAAGTATCGCTCCATTTGCCAAAAGAAGTTTTCCACGGCTTTAGCGTCCCTTACGCCATTAAACTCCGTCGGCTTGGGGTAGTCCACCCTTGGACTAGTTGTAGTGATGCTAGCTCCCCCGCTAGCAACGACCTTTTTGCACAAGGCAAGATCTTCTCGCATCCCCTCGATGCTTACTTGTAAGGCCTGAATAGCATCCATCATCCTTGCCTCCAACTTGGCAAGACGTTCCTCATGTGTGGTGTTGACATCAAGACAAGTTTGGATATTTTCCTTGAGGGAATCTATCCGCCGAGAACATGGCCCTCCAATGTCTCGACAAAGATGTTCTACCCGCTCAAGTCGTTCCCATCTCTACTACAACGTGTTCCAAAGACGTCCCCTCTCGTACTTTGCTTTGGTCACGTTTCTTTTCTCGTCTCGTGTCCGTGACTGGTTCCCTCCCCGCGGTTCTCGCCACACACGACACAATGTCTTCACCGCCATCGCGTACTACTTCACAACACTTCGCCCAAACCGGCTCGATACCACCGTCACGGACTTGTTCCCTCAACAACGACCGTGCGGCCTTAGCTCCTTCAATCGCCCCTTGCGATTAGCTAAGTCAGCCTCACCTAAGTGTTTTGTGTGTGAAGAAGTGTAAAAGGATGGCTAAGTAATAAGCACACAAGAAGGAACACTTATATTGCTCACTCAAACTTGCTTACAATGCTTGGTTGTTTACAAATGAGGTCCCTACACCTATTTATACTACTCCACCTCCTTAATGGACGGTGGTGATTCATTTGATCCAACGGTTGGGAGAAGTTCTCTAGAACTCTCCACATGATTCCTACATATTCTACAAGTATTCTATAAATCTCCACTCTAGTCTACAATCTTCTAATAGTTCCATACTAGTCTATAACATTCTAGACTATTCTACAATGTTCTACATTATTCTATCATATTCTAGACTCTTCTATAGTATTCTAGACTCTTCTAGAATATTCCAGACTCTTCTACAATGTTCTAGAACATTCCAGATTCTTCTAGACTCTTCTAGAATCATGCTAGGTGATTCTAGACGATGGATTTCGTTCAATGGTGAGCCTCTTTGTCCCGGCAGATGGCGAAAAATCAGTCGTAAAGGCCAACTGCATGACAATATGTCCATATTCCATCACAAAGCCGTGAGAAATTTGATGAGAAAGGAAAAAAACTTCTCTTTATTGGCTATAGTGATGAGTCAAAAGGCTACCGCTTGTTGGACCCTAATACAAACAAAATTACAATTTCACGAGACGTTGTCTTTGATGAAACTGCAACTTGGGATTGGAAAGGAAAGCAAGTCGTTGACTCAATATCTTATGAGGATCCTTCAACATCTCAAGCTTCCTCACAAGTTCGAATATTGAGCAAGATCCGAAAGTTCCTACTCCAAGAATGGGGAAGAATCGATCATGAAAGTCCTATAAGAAGGACACGTTCACTAAGAGAGATTTTTAATCAAGTGAACTTGTCTTGTTCACAAACGAGACTCAAACAGTTCAAGAAGCAACTCAAGATTACAAATTAAGAGGGGGTGTTATTGGAATCTTGACTCTTGGGATCAAGCATTGAAAAATGGAGTCAAATATTCAAGCCTTGGAAGATGAAGTCAAGACCTTGAAAGTTGAATAAAGTCTTGAAAATTAAAAGAAGCAATTAATATTTTTGACTACCCTTTGTATCTCAATGTCTCTAGAATAGTCTATTGCATTGTATAAATAGGAGGTATGTTGTAGTTGAAGTAATAAGAGAGAAGTAAGTAAAATCCAATTGTAAAACCAAGAGTGAGTTGTAGCAACTCTAGTAAAATTCAATCAATAAAATCATATTTTTCAAGCCTATCATAGCTTCCGCACCCAACAACTAAATCCGAATGGTTGGAATATCTTCAGATGTAATGGTTTTCTTTTATTTTTCTCTGCCGTTTTGCTGATCTTCTTGAAAAGTAGGGTGGTGTATTTCACCAGTGCTTGCCCGTTTTGTTTTGATGTCGATCTTTGTCGACTCTTCCATTGTCTCCGAGAATGCTCCTTGTTCGGTGTTGCTTTGGATCCGCTCACCTTGGTTCGCTCCTTCCTTTGTTTTTTGCTTTTTTCACTTTTGCATTGATGTTCAGGCTATTTTGTTACTTTGTTTAGGAATAGCCAAAGCCATCAGGCCTCAGGTTTGTGGGTCTGTCCTTCATGAGTTGTTCTTCCTAGGTCTTGCTTGACTTGATCTCTTGTTCTTATGTGGGTACTAGAATCTCTCTGGTTCTGCTTGGAATTTTGGGTTAGTTAACCCATGGTTTGTACATTCATTGAGTATTAATATATCTTTTGCCGTTTGATTAAAAAAAGTTTCTAACGACCTATATTGGCTTAAATATGTTAAGGTCTTAGTTGGAGACTGGTTGGCACTAGAATATTCGCCGCCCAATAAAACCACGCTCCGCTACACAACTGACCTGAGAACCTGCAACACCACCGTTAGAAGGGGGGCCGGGGATTTTTCGGCGTACCCACTCCGACGCTCAAGTCAGTATCGTTTTAGAGAGAGAAAATATCAAATAACAAAGTATATTAAAAATGTATTGTGTGTGTCTAACCAGCGGCGTACCTTGCTTGTGCCCCTTTTATAGGTTTGGGAATTAGGGTTGCATAGGCATCAAGCCATACTAAAACTCTAATTAACACGCAGGCCTTTGTTAATCACCTGTATTGGGCCATAAGCCTATCAGGCCCAAGAGATCGGTAAGCCCTTAGGTTGGCCCATTCGAACGTCCGACCCAATATGTCGGTAGGCTCTTAGGTTAGCCCAATTGAGGGTCCAACCCAATAGGTCGGTAAGCCCTCAGGTTGGCCCAGTCGAGGGTCCAACCCAATATGTCAGTCCATCAGGCCCAGAGCTCGGTCCCGGCCAAGTTAGTGAGACTAGCCCCTTTGCAGGCCTAAGTCCAAACCTATACTCCCGGAGGTCGGCCCAGCCCTAGAGGTCGGCCTAGTCTAGGCCTACCATGAGCCCAGGTCTACCATAATGTCCATATAAATAGGTCGGTCTAAATAGGCCTCCATCAGAGTCCACCTCAACTAGTTTAACATTCGTTGTGTTTCAACTCACTCCGAACTAGTAAACTAATTTCTTGCCTAATTAAATAAAGTATATTCTAAAAAAAAGTATAGTCAAGTTAAATTTAAATAATAAATTACTTGACTCGACGGAACTCGACCTTTTCATACATGTACCATACTTCAAGTATTCAAATTCTTCGTCCTAAAAAAATAATAAAAATAAGCAATATTCTTGGCGGCTATGAAGATTAGATGCACTTGCGAGAGTATGATTAAAGTTAGAGCTGTCAAATGGTTGGGTTGGGTCGATGCTAGTTAGTCGGACCAAAGAGAAAATTAGTTGGGACTGAGTCGGGGCAAAATTGTATCGAACCATCATTTTGGAGGCTCAAGCCCGACCCAACCCATGAAAATACATATGAAAAAGCCGGGCCAAATAGGATCAACTTTTTTTGGACTTTAATTATCACAGTCCGGCTCGGCATATCACCGAGTCGGCTGGTTTTGACAAGTACTATTTATTTTTATTAAAAAGGCTAATATTGAACGGGCTAAGAGCATACTCATAAAATTCACTATAAAAATTGATTGAGTTTACAAAATAAAAATTGTTGTATGTTTCAACTTTCAACTCGTTAGTCACTCCCCACTCACTGATGATTAGACATAATCACGACATTGTCAAATTTTATCTGGATCCGTTGTTATCTTAAATAAAATATACTAAAATAAATTTTACAAGGGTTACTCTACAGTCAGATCGTCTAATTGATCTAATCTATTAGACAAATCCAAATATCTAATCCGCGGTCGATCCGGCTCATTGACTCGCCCGCCCATTTTCAAAAAAAAAAATAAAAATTAATAGGTAAATTTTTTTTGAATTTTTTTTTATTTAATATTTACATGATTTTTTTTGTATTTTTTTATCTGGCACACTCCAATTTCGTGTATCGATCTACACCCATTTATTTTCTAGCTACGCCATTGCGTACAACCACTAACACAACAACCACATCCGCTGTTAATACTTTTTAGGAGAGCTACTAATACTTTGGGAGGACTTGTAATACTTTTCAGAGGGAAAAAAATATTTTTTAGGGGGCTACTACATATTTTTCAGGATGACTACTAATACTTTTAGGGGTGAGAACTAATACTTTTACGTGGAACTAATAATATTTTTGTTAGGAATTTTATTGTTTAGATTTTGATGAATGCCATGTAAAACTTAGAATAGAAAGTTGGCACCCCAATTCTTGTTTTAAAATGCATTGTAATAAATAGAGCCGCAAGCCGAGTTAAGTCGCCTACGCCCTAACATGCAAGAAGACAATCGAAGACTGAAGGAAGACTCACTGCAAAGACAATTTGAGTATGGCAAAGAAGAGTAGACGAAACCCACTGGAGAAGCGGTGAGATGCGGTGAGTGGAGCATCAATCAAGTTAACTCAAGAAAAGCCAAGTCTTAAGTTGAAGTGACGGAAGAGTCATCCATGATTGGAAGTCGACTCTAAGTCACCTAGGGAAAGCAAGGAAATGCGTCAAGTCGAGATAATCAGTAAAAGAACCGTTGTACGTAAATCAAGAGATTTACTTAAACAAGTAATATCTCCATACCACCTTTCTCGGAGTGCTCGATCAGGAAGCGTGCAAAAGGAATGAACCAATGGGAAGCACCACACCGTGTCGAACTCAAAAGGTGAAAGAACAATTCATACGAGGAAAATGGCAATTCCAAGAAGCGCAAGCCAACGATCGCAAAGTGACTTTAAAAAAATAAGCCTATCTCTTCAACGGGCAAATTTTTGAAAGTTCACTATAAAAGGCCGAGGAGTTTGTTTGAGAAAGAAAGGGATGTATGTATGACACACACGTGAGATATACAAGCATATTAGAAAAATGAAACATTCTCAATCCTCAAGCCTACATTACGAAGTACATCAATCCAACACTCACCGTGAAGGAAAGAGAACTTTAATCGTTGAAGAGGAAAATATCGAAAAACAAGGGGTCTACATTCCGGGAAGGATTGTAGAAAGGTTCAAGAGTTGAACCAAGTCTTAAGCTTTTGGAGGGCTTCGTGATCAAATCCAAAGAGCTTGAGCAAGTGAGTGTAGTAACAAGGCAATTGCCGCCTGTGAAGAAGTTCGAGTCGCACGAGAAGCCCTGAGTGATCAAGGCGTCTCTAGACCGAGTCCCTAAGGATCAAGTCATTTGTTGTGATCAAGACTTGTATCCGGGATCTGTTACCACTTTGTAAACCGATCATTACCTAGTGGATTCCTCCGGGAGTTGGAGAAGAGAGGAGTAGAAGAATTACCCCATCTTCGAACCTCTATAAAAACTTCACGTGTCATTTACATTTCAAAGACTTAAATTCCTCGCACTTTTAATCGCTTATATCTCACGATAAATTTGCTATCCATTTGATAATTTATAAGTACTAAATCAAGCTCTAAAATCTTGCTTAATCAAACTTAAGGGTGTTAAGTCTTCCAATAAAAACAAAACCACGGTTGAGTCAACTTATAGCCAACAATTTGAGTTACTCCATCAATGCTCAGTGAGTCTGTTGAGAGATTAACTCTCTTGAGTGACTAATTCGATTTGTCCATCAAGGACACTGTGTGTAGAATCAACTCAGAGATTTAAAAGGACTAAATCGAAAATTTGGTAAGGTTTATTCAACCCCCCTTCTAAACCTTACACTTACACCCCTTGGGACCTACAAGTGGTATCGTGAGCGGTTGGTTCATTGAACCCTCCGCACCGTTCTTGAACTAGATCTCCAAACTTTTCAAAGTCCGCTTTAGTACTTAAGCTCTCGAAACTCTTTTTATCATTAAAAGTTATTATCATGGAAGCAAATTTGACACGCATCCCTATGTTCACTATTGAAGAATTTGATGATTGGAAAATTCGTATGCAAAGGCTCATCTATCATCATTACATGATGAGATTTGGATCATGATAGAAGATGGGCCTCTCGCAAATCTTAAAGGTGAACACAATTTTGTCATGACGAAGAGTGCGGTGAAGGAGAAGAAGATGTTGCTCCTGCACGGTCATGGTTGAAAAACCAAGAATCGAGTGGACAAATGATGATGAAAAAGATACAACCTGGACAATGTAGCCAAGGACATCCTTTACAAAACCTTGGACAAAGCCATGTTCAACAAAGTCAAATCATGCAAAACGGCTAAAGAAATGGGGACAAGCCGACATTAATTGTGAAGGCTCGAGCAAATCAAAGAAAACAAATTATCGGTGGCTCGCACGTAAATTTGAGAATTTCAAAATGATCTCGGGGAGAGAACCTGGATCAACTAGACGCTCGGTTCACGTAAATCACAAATGAGTCTGTTTCTACACTTGGAAAGGAATATACACAGAAGGAAAATGTATGAAGATCCTAAAAAGTCTTCCATTGAATGGGAAATGAAGGTCATGGCACCGAGACATTCCATGGACCTATCAAAGACATCCAACCATGAGTTATTCTCGGACCTCAAAGCCTACGAGTTTGAGCCGAGAAGAAAAGACAGGAAGAGACAAATTGTACCCAAAACAAATGCTCTAATTGTCAAAGATGGGAAGAGAGTTGAGGTCAAAGAGGTAATTGACCCGTAAGAAATAGCCCCGATGGTTAAAAGATTTAACAAGTTCTTTAACAAGAACTACAAGAGAGGAAAGGGTGAATCTTCCGAGAAGACACTCGGCTCTCCTCCAAATCAAGGGAAGATAGGCCAACCAAGAGAAAGATCATCAAAAAGTTGAGTATCAAAGGGCCGACAACTCAAGAATGGAAAGAGTCGATCAAAAGGTCAATATCTATGTTGGAATGTAGACAACCAGTGTCACTATGCCATTGATCGCTCATATCCCGTAGTCAACAAGACAGGATGAAGAAGATGAAGAAAGAAAGGTCTTCAGAGAAAGAAGACAAGAAAAGAAAAAGGCAATGATGGTGCAGAGATCACGAGACAACCAAGTCAAGAGAGACACTGATTGAGAGAGCAAAGGAAGCCGACTACTCAAGTGACTCGAAGAAGAAGCCCCGATCCGCTTGATGACCAAAGAACAAGATCAAGAAGATGAGGTACAATCCAACTCAACAAACTCGGACACTAGTGATAGTGATCGTGACACACACACTTCATCACCCACTGATCTTTATGATTCATTAGTGCAAAATGATGAAAGATTTTGAACACATTAAATCCTCACACACACTCTTGAATGAGGAAAACAATTTACTCAAAAGTCAAAACTCAAAGTCGACTAAGGAGCCGAGTACTCTAAGTCAAATAGCCGATGAGAATGAAAGTTTAAAGGCTGAAAATGTTAAATTAGTAGCGAAATTATTCTTTATAGAAAAGAGGAGAATGACCTCAATAATGTTATCGCTTATTCACTAAGGCATCTAAATCATGGATGATCTTATCATGAGTCAAAGAGAATGTGGAGACAAGACAAGACAGCTTAGATTTAATTCTCTCGTGCTATGTCAAACCTCAAAAGTAATTTTTGGAAAAAGGATCTTCAAATCATGAAGAGTTTGAAAAATCCAAAACTCTAAATGTTGCACACACATTCACTCCAAAGCACAATAACAAGCAAACCGCCTTGGTTACAAAGGAAAAGGAAAAATACCGATTGAGTATCTTTGAAAGGATAGTGAGAAGAGATTCATGAGTCCTCAAAGAAACTCCTAACGTAAAATACTCGTAGAAAAAGGAA
Source organism: Rehmannia glutinosa (assembly GCA_016081115.2). Classification (NCBI taxonomy): domain Eukaryota; kingdom Viridiplantae; phylum Streptophyta; class Magnoliopsida; order Lamiales; family Orobanchaceae; genus Rehmannia; species Rehmannia glutinosa. The sequence continues at coordinate 81,648,284 of CM071936.1, read as the reverse complement.
GCAGAGCTACCAAAAATCCTTAAAATCCATAAAAGAAATACATATGATGGGAATGGTAGAAAATATCCAAGCCAAGCCGATTGGAATAATGTGAACTATCAAAGCCACGACTTATGCAATATAAGCCCAATTGGCAAAGGCCAGAACTCAAAGAAAGGCCATTCCAAAAGCATAAGAGCTTTCATCAAAGACACATATGCATCTAGGCACTACACTCAAAGACACTACAATTACCCAACGAAGGCAATTGCTAAAACACATATGCATGCATACAGACAAAAGAGACATTTGTATGAACCTAGAATCCCCAAGCAATTTGCCAGGATTAATTATGATTATGGCATCGATAGATGGCCACCCCTTAGAGTCAAATCATTTGGCTATAGGTTGGTTGGATCATCTTACAATTCTAACCCCTCAAGACCTGGACAAGTATGGGTACCTAAAACTTAATTTCCTTGATTGCGGGTTCAAGGAACAATTGAGTGCCAAGGAACCTGGTACATGGATAGTGGTCTGCATTCCGGACACATGACAGAAACAAGAAAAATCTGTCAAAATTCAAGGAAGTTAAAGGAGCAAAAGTCATATTTGGAGGAAATGAGGCTCTGGCGAAATAAGAGGCATTGGAACCATCAAGAGGAATGGATTAGAAATCACAGACGTTGCATATATTGAAGGACTCAACTTTAACCTCGCTAAGCATCACTCAACTCGTGACAAGGGCTACAATGTTGGATTCAACATGGGTATATGCCAAATCAAAGATATTGAATCAAATGAAGTTGTCTTTGCAAGGATGTAGATTAAAAATATGTATGTAGTGGATTGGACAACCGCAACACCCAAGACTGCAATCTACTAGCAAAAAGCACAGTTGAATCAAGTACCGTGGGCACAAAAAGTCGAGTCACCTGAATTTCAAAACAATTAACAAGTCGGCAAGAAGTCATCTTGTAGAAGGACTTCGGACTCAAAGATACAAGAAGGAGAGTATATGTGATGCATGTCGAGGAAGGGAAAGCAAATCAAATCGTCATTCAAAGAAAAGACATGCCCATCCTCAACAAGAATATTACATCCGCTTCATATGGATCTATTTGCCCAGTGGAACCGGCCAAAGATAAGTGGAAAGAAATACACTTTGGTGGTAGTAGATGACTACTCAAGATATACATGGACAATATTCATGTGCAAGAAGAAAGAAACTCTACAAAAACTACCACACGGTGATGAAGAAGATTCAAAATGAGAAGAGTCAAACCATTATCAAAATAAGATCGATAGAGGAACCGAGTTTGTCAATGGAATAATAACTCGATTGTATTGAGAATGGTATTGGTCATGAACTATATCAGCAGACAAGGACTCCACACAGAATGGAGTTGCGAAAGAAGAAGAAGAACCCTCAAAGAAGAAGAAGAACCATGTTAGTCAAGCAGGATTACCAAAAAGATTTTGGGTCAAGCAATCAACACACTTGCTACACCCAAAACAGATGCATGATAAATAGACAAAATGACAAAGACTCCTATGAGATCTGGACTGGAAGAAAACCAAATGTTTCATATTTCAGAATATTTGGATGTAAATGCTTCATCCACAACAATGGCAAAGACAACCTAAAGGCTTTTGATGCTAAAGTGATGAAGGTATCCTCTTAGGATACTCATTGAAAGCAAAGCCTACAGGATACTCAACAAAAGAACTATGGTTACAGAGGAATCCATTCATGTAGTATTCGATGAGCCAAATGTAAATGGAGAAGACATTGAAGAGTCACCGATAAGTGAATCATCCAACCATACGTAAGAGTCCCTATGTCAAGCCGAAGCCGGAATTATCAATTCGGAAGAAGATGAGATAGCTGAATCTCAAAAACAGTTGGAAAATTTGCAGCTAAGTGATTATGAGAGAGGCGACCCACAAAGAACACGTACCGCAAGTCGATCAATCCGGTGACTTACTCCAACCCGATGTAAGATGGCCGAGAGACCATCCAATTTAACTTATCATTGGAGATATAAGAGAAGGTGTCAAAACAAGATCGAGAACTCAACAAGAAGCTATGTTCACATGCTTCATCTCGCAAATAGAGCCCAAAGATGTGTCCTAAGCATTGGACGACACACATTGGATTCAAGCTATGCAAGAAGAGTTGAATCATTTTGAGAGAAATAAAGTATGGGAATTAGTGCAAAGACCCATGCATCAAAATGTTATTGGCACCAAATGGGTATTCGTAAATAAAATGAACGAGGAAGGCTCTGTGGTAAGAAACAAAGCAAGATTGGTAGCCAAAGGATATTGCCAAAAAGAAGGAATAGATTTTGATGAAACATTTGCCCCTCGTAGCAAGATTGGAAGCTATAAGGATGTTTCTTGCCTATGCGACTCACAAGAATTTCATTGTATATCGATGGATGTAAAAAGTGCATTCCTAAATGGTTTATTGGAAGAAGAAGTGTATGTTGAACAACCTCCAGGATTTGAACAAGACTCTTGGAGATAAGGTATACAAACTCAAGAAAGCTCACGTATGGATTGAAGCAGGCACCCGAGCATGGTATGATACCTTGTCACAATTCCTAATCGAAAATGGATTCACAAAAGGAAAAGTAGATAGAACACTTTTCAGAATTCAAGACAAGAAGAGTATTCTACTCGTTCAAATATATGTTGATGACATCATCTTTGGATCCACAAACAAAGAGTCGTGTGAAAAGTTTTCAAACCTCATGCAAAGTAAATTTGAAATGAGCATGATGGGAGTCGACATTCTTCCTTGGACTCCAGTGAAACAATTTGAAGGATGGAACCTTCATAAGTCGACAAAATACACCGAGATTTAATGAAAAAATTTGGTATGGAGGAGAAGTCTTTCGTAAAAATACCAATGAACACATCATCAAAATGGACATGGATGCGGATGGCAAGCCTCGTAGATCAAACAAGATACGAGCACTTATTGGATCATTGCTCTATCTCACGGCTAGCGAGCCGGACATCACCTTTGTAGGTGTATGTGCAAGATTTCAATCTGCTCCAAAAGAGAGCCACATGACAAAGAAAGCCTAAGAGAATATTGAGATACTTGAAAGGAAGCCAAGAAGTAGGCTATGGTATCCAAAGGAAGGTGGATTCAAGCTAATTGGCTATTGATTCTCGACTATCTTGGATGCAGAGTGGACAGGAAGAGCACTTCAGGCACATGTCAAATGCTAGGAACAGTGATTTCTGGTTTAGCAAGAAGCAAAACTCAATAGCCACCTCTACAAAGGCGGAATACATATAGGCGGGCATTTGTTGTGCCCAAGTCCTATGGATGAGACAAAGGTGAGAGACTATGAAGTTGAAGAAAAAGAAATTCCAATCATGTGTGATAACACAAGTGCAATTGCAATCACTCAAAATCCTGTGTTGCACTCAAGAACAAAACATATTGATGTCAGATATCACTTCATAAGAGATCATGTTGAAAAGAAGGACATTATCTTGGAATATATCTCAACTCGATAAACAACTAGCCGACATCTTCACAAAACCATTATGTGAGTCAAGATTTGAAGAACTCAAGCATGAGTTGGGATTAATTGAACTAAGCTGAGAGACAGAGGAACCAAAGAAAAGAAATGGAACAGAAAAGGAGGTGAAAAAGAGCTGAAAAACAAATCACCAAGAATCACCAGACGGAAAGAAATTTACACCGAGTCGGTGATAGCCGAGTCACTAAGAGAATGCGAGAAGTAGAGTTAAATCGGCCTAAGGGATAAGTTGAATAACTTATGAGCAAAGTGACAAAAACGCGATCGTTTTGACTAAGCGGGAATGTTTTAAGGAATACGTCAAGATAATAATGATGATGTGTACTGAGACATAAAGCCGCACACCAAGCTTATGATTGGATATAAATCTTTGCCGCATTAAATACGAGACATGAAATGCTCAATAGGCGTGCGAAATCCAAGCCGTTGATTTCGATCATAATTCAAAAAACCACCAAAGACGCCCTTTCATAAACCATATTTAAACCATTTCGTCCGTTTCTCTTTCACACTTCTAAAACTGTTCATCTCTTTCTCTCAAAAGCAAAGGCAAAATACTCTCTAAAACCCTATCAACCTTCAAATCAATTTTCGAGTTTTTCCTTGAAATAATCCCGAGAAATGGCACCAACTTATGACTTTACCAAGTTAGGAAAGCAAATCCACACGGCTCTCTACGGTGGATTTTGACGGAATGATAAAACAGGGGTCCAACGACACCCTAGTGAAGAAAATTTGAGATTCACGATGAAGGAATCAAGTCTGCTCATTCACGGAAAGCGGTGACTATCTCTCGCCAAGGATTTGGCTGAATATTGCTTACTACCGTGAAGGAGCATCCAAATTAAAGAAGCTGATGTAAACTTGGCCGACGCATGGAAAGAAATAGCCAAGTCCGACTTTCTTTGATAAAATAATATACACAACAAACAAGAGAAGCCAAGGAGGATTATCACAAGTTGTTGGACATAGTTGCCAAATGTATCGACATCAAATTTGGCGGCTTTGACCAATCTGTCAAAGGCAAAGCCGATTGTAATGGCCGCAATCATCGAAGAAAAGAAGATAAACTCGGATCGAGTTTGTCTACAATGAGACTCGCTTAACGTGGGGAACAAGTCCTTCAAAGAAGATGGCTCATTTGGAGGATCCGGGATATGGCACGGTGATTGGCCGGCTATTGGAGGTGAAAGGAGTCCTCTTAGACATGGGAAGGCATTCCATGTTAACAAGAGGATGTTGAGCAAACCTCTCTCGGGCGCACTGAGAAGAGAGCTTACGCCAAGAGAGGCGACAGTGAGGGGGAATCGGTGATCCTCAAGATACAACTGTTTTCTCTCCGCCAAGAAGAAAGCCGCCCTCGCACCGCTAAAAGATCGCCGCCCCCGCAAAGAAAGAAAACCAAACATGCTCCTCGCCGCAGCAGAAGTCACCGCCCAAAGAAACCGTGTCTCCCCCCGCAGTTAGCCGGTCGAGAAGGACTCACAAATACCTTCTCCGATCGTCAAGAGAGGAGAATCGAGAAGCCACGATGGCCCGCTCCTCGAAAAAGACACCAAGACGGCCCTGCCGCACAAGACTCGAGAAGACAACATCTCAACCAAAAATTCCCCTGGTACAAACCAGGAGACGAAGAAGAATCGTCAAGCGATCCAATGGAGAAACCAGGTGAGTCGATTACTCGGCTAGCACAAATACCGTGAGACTACTGGAGAAGTAGAGTCTCCGGATGTAGTTGATGAAACAAAAGTCTCTTTGAAGCGCGATCAGCAGAGGAAAAACTCAAGACACAGTGTAGCTCACACAGTGAAGCACAAGAAGAACCCGCAGATCGGATAGTGATGTAATGATCCTATCTCCACCTTACCCGGACATCCAAAATCGTATGCGTGAGTGGAGGAAATGGAAGTTGAGTAAGTCAAGGAACAGTTCCAACGGCCCGAGTTCATAGAAGAAGAAGAGGGCGCTAAATTTCCTTGGATTAACCATCGTGCTCCGGCTACGGATGAAGACAACCGCATGACATCCTGAGATCTACATGGACAAGAGAGAGAGCAGAAGAAAGCCGAAGCACGTGAGAAGGCAAGACCGCCCTATCTCCGCACTACGTAACACACACATCCTCTCCTTGATGTCTTCTCCGATAGTGACGAGGAACCGGGAGAATGCTGCCGCTACGAAGAGTTGCAAATGCAGCAAGCATTGCACGAATCAAGAATCCTTCACGAGCAAAGACTAATGGAGGGACCAGGAGAGTCCTCCGAACACACCGAAATCGATCCAATGGGAGTGGTTCGGCAAATAGCCACCGATGTTCCGCTACCACTTCCTGACCACCACTCGAGAAAGAAGGCGATAAGGGGAGTGGCGATGAAACCGGGCTAGTGGGGACCCCAATCGAGCCAACCCCTATTGAAGGTGTGCTACCACCGCCCCAACTACTGAACAATCAATCGAAACAGCCGGGAGTTTGGAGACGAGTGACCCCATTCCAAGTCACTCACGGTGGTGCGCGCACCGAGGGGGAAACTCCTCCACCGCAGCAAGGTCGGAGGATGCCGTTGCAGATGACTCCACAACGAATCAAGGAGGCGAAGAAGAGAAATTGCAATCACAAGAAGAACAACAAGTTTCCATCAACGAAGCTCGGCAGTTGAGATGTCTCACGGTGAGGTGCCAATCGCTCCAATGCTAATGACGCGATGCGTCGAGGCACGAGGAAGAAGCGAATGTACTCGGGAGTTAACACTGGGGTGATGAAAGTGCAATCCATGGGGTTGAGACTCCAATGGATGCCATCAGAAGACCTAAGATACCGGTGACGCCGAAAGGGAGGACTAAGGCCTCGCAACAAGAGAAACCGCCGGAGGTAATGAAGGCCCACGGGAGGTTGAAACTTCCAGGGGTAAAGAAGTCAAGTAGAGAACATCCCTCCTGCTATCATCGACCCATCTCGAGAAGGAGATCGCGCACTTCATGATTCCCAGGACAACCCCGATGTCACTTTTTCGGGATCGAAAGGCGAAGAAGAAGCCGAGTCATCCCCATGACAAATCCAAAAGACTCGGTGCGGATGTTCCAAGCACGAGCAAGTTCGATCCCAAGACTACTCGTCAAACTTTTAACTTTGATGATGAGCCACCATCGAAATCTCATCATCGTCCGATGACGCTCGAGCAAGGCCGAGGACCGCCATCGAAATGGAAAAATCACCGAGACCAACGAAGGTTGTTAAAAACGTTGAGGCTCAGCAAGCGGGTCCACTTCACAACAAAACCCAGCTAAACCAGAGACCACCGCTCGGGCTCCTCAAGTGCAGCAGGATCGATTCCCAAAAGAACTTCACGCGCACCGCTCATCATCGAAGCGGATCCCGGTTGGCGGTGATGAATCTTTGTAGAATCTTTTCCTTTTCTCTCGGAGGTACCGAACTCCATGAAGAGTCGAGAATGAGCGCACGCTATCACGCACCAGCCCCGTCTTTTCATCAGGCACCATTGTCCCACCGCTTATGACTTTGATGTCTTTGATGGCCATCACCGCAAATGAAGAATCATTTGAAGTTCGAGAAGTGTTCAGCGCACTCTTTGCCGAGGTTGAACGGATGGAGAGGCATCAGCCTCTTTGGACATGCGACCGACAACAGAGATGCCACCCTTACGGTGATTTAAGAGGCATAATGATTCGGATAAGGGAATGGTGGCAACAAAAAGAAGAAACAATGCGTGTGGAACAGTGAGATACTTGTAACATTGTTCAACAAAGTCTTGGTGTGGAGAGTCGAAAATGCCGATGCAAAAACGAAGCCGAGAGAACACATTGAGCATATGCATGAAGCTCACACCGCCGAGATCAGGCCGCTGCGTGAGCAAAATATAAATGATCTACACGTTTGGAAGAACACATGACAAGAAAATTCAGCCTTCTCATGGCCGAGATGAAGCGATTTCAGCAGAATCCAACGCTACTCGATCCGAATTCCGTGTTGCTTACAACGCAGCAGACTTGAAGCGTAACTCGACTATCCGCAGCTCGACTTCATGCTTTGCAAAGATGTTCCCGGGGTTCCTCTATCCTTTGATGATGCCAAAAAGGGGGAAGAGGAATACCTTAAAGCAAAGAAAATCAAGTCGAAAAGAAAGGAAGCGGTGAGAAGGGAAAATCACCGAGGAAGTCTTGAAAGCGAAGAAAGGAAAGCTTGTTGAGGGGGAAGAATCAACGGATGTGACATTGATGATTGCACAAACCCCCAACAAGGTCCTCACTGGTGACATTATAAGCAAGCAAACTCCCGTGACTCGCCACTCCAACACTCTGTATCTATGGCCGAAAAGAGAAAAACAATTGAAGCGGGGATGAAGGAAGTGGAAGGAAGAATGGATGCCAGGGTGATGAACATCTTGAAAGAACATGGAGGCATTCCAAAGACAGAGACATTTATGCCATCTCGGATGTCGGACAGAGCCACGATCGGTCGATGAATTTAAAACGCTCGAATCGAGGGATACTTTGCAAATATGTCTATGGCTCAAGCTTGGGACTTGTTCGGGAAAAGGGTCTCACGTTATGTGTGAAGAAGCGACAGCAAGACAACCGGCGAATACTCTGCTTTGGTCACTCCGCCGGTCACTCACCGGAAAGAAGAAGACCCCAAGACAAAGATACGCCCGTGAGGTAGAGGAAAAGCGATGAGTGGAGGAAGAAGCTTGCACCCAGGCCCTCGCCAAAAAAACATTGAGTACGTGGATCCGGAAAGAAAGGAGGGATCTATCGGGGTGGGCTTGACCAAGTGGCAAATTTGAGAGTGGCTAAAACTAACGCCGAGTATGCAAAAAGAATAGAAGAAGAAAACAAGAGACAAACTCGGCTATGGCGGGAGAGACAGGAAAGAATAAGAAAAGATGAAGCCGCCAGGAAGGCATATGAGAAGAAAAAGAAGGCGGTGACGACGAGAAAAAGAGAAAAAAGAAGAAGATCGATCAAGATGAAAGAAGGAGACAATGAAAGGAGATGAAGTGTTCTTGTCCAACCCTTCGTGTATTTTATCATGTAAATACATACAATGTAAGTCTTCCGTAATAAAGCTATAAATTCTTTATTTTCGGTGTTGACAAATATGTGCTCGATACACCTTGTAAAATGATTGTGTAAAAGAACAGAATGATATGATAAATAAACAGATCTATTCTCGCATACATTCTATGTCAATACACTATCCGTATGTATCTTTCTTTGTTTGCATTTTTGAATGATTTAAGTTTTGGCATCATCAAAAAGGGGGAAATTGTTAGGAATTTTATTGTTTAGATTTTGATGAATGCCATGTAAAACTTAGAATAGAAAGTTGGCTTTTGATTCTTGTTTTAAAATGCATTGTAATAAATAGAGGCCAAGCCGAGTTAAATCGCTACGCCCTAACATGCAAGAAGACAATCAAGACTGAAGGAAGACTCATTGCGAGACAGTGAGTATGGCAAAGAAAGAGTAAGACAAACCCACTGGAGAAGCGGTGAGATGCAACAGTGGAGCATCAATCAAGTCAACTCAAGAAAAGCCAAGTCTTAAGTTGAAGTGACAAGAAGAGTCATCCAATGATTGGAAGCTGACTCTAAGTCACCTGGGAAAGCAAGGAAATGCGGTCAAGTCGAGATAATCGTAAAAAGAACCGTTGCATAGAAATCAAGAGATTTACTTAAACAAATAATATCTCCATACCACCTTTCTCGGAGTGCTCAGTCCCGAAAGCGTGCAAAATGAATAAACCAATGGGAAGCACCACACCGTGTCGAACTACGAAAAGGTGAAAGAACAATTCATACGAGGAAATGGCAATTCCAAGAACTCGCAAGCCAACGATCGCAAAGTGACTTTCAAAAATAAGCCTATCTCTTCAACGGGCAAATTTTTGAAAGTTCACTATAAAAGGCTGAGGAGTTTGTTTGAGAAAGAAAGGGATATATGTATGACACACACGTGAGATATACAAGCATATTAGAAAAACTGAAACATTCTCAATCCTCAAGCCTACATTACGAAGTACATCAATCCAACACTCACCGTGAAGGAAAGAGAACTTCAATCAGTTGAAGAGGAAAATATCGAAAACAAGGGGTCTACATTCCGGAAGGATTGTAGAAAGGTTCAAGGTTGAACCAAGTCTTAAGCTTTTGGAGGGCTTCGTGATCAAATCCAAAGAGCTTGAGCAAGTGAGCTATAGTAACAAAGTGCCCCCGTGAAGAAGCCGAGTCGCACGAGAAGCTTGGTGAGTGATCAAGGCGTCTCGGATCGAGTCCCTAAGGATCAAGTCATTTGTTGTGATCAAGACTTGTAGATCTGGATCGCTACCACTTTGTAAACCGATCATTACCTAGTGGATTCCTCCAGGAGTTGGAGAAGAGAGGAGTAGAAGAATTACCCCATCTTCGAACCTCTATAAAAACTTCACCGTGTCATTTACATTTCAAAGACTTAAATTCTCGCACTTTTAATCGCTTATATCTGCGATAAATTTGCTATCCATTTGATAATTTATAAGTACTAAATCAAGATCTAAAATCTTGCTTAATCAAACTTAAGGGTGTTAAGTCTTCCATTGAAAAACAAAACCACGGTTGAGTCAACTTATAGCCAACAAAGTGAGTTACTCCATCAACAAACTCATCCGAAGTCATGTTGAGAGATTAACTCTACTTGAGTGACTAATTCGATCGGTCCATCAAGGACACAATCGTGTAGAATCAACTCGCAGATTTAAAATGACTAAATCGAAAATTTGGCAAGGTTTATTCAACCCCCCCTTCTAAACCTTACACTTACACCCCTTGGGACCTACAATTTTTTATGAAAAAAATTAGTACTTTTCAAGAGGAATACTAAAATATTCCTAATCGGAAGACATGATACTTTTCAATAATACTATTAATACATTTTGGGAAGAATACTAATACTTTTTGGGGAACAAAATCAATACTTTTCATGATGATTACTAAAAAAACTGTTCAATGGGATGACTAATACTTTTCCGATGGATTGTTAATACTTTTTTTGGGAAAAAATAATATTTTTAAGGGTCATAGTGATTCTATGCAACTTCCTAATATTACGTCATTGTCTAATACTTTTCAAAGAGACAATTAATACATTTTAGGTGGATTACTAATATTTTTGAGGGGAAAATCAATACTTTTCATGAGGGTTACTTAAAATATTGTTCAAATGGATTACTAATACTTTTCAAATATACCACTAATATTTTTCAGATGTATTACTACTATTTTTCAGGGGAAAGTGATATTTTTAATGGCCCCTAATATTACAAAAATGCCAACAGCCCAGAGATCCTATGACACCGCTCCACAATATTACAAAAATACTACCGATGCATGAAATTAAAAAAAGTAAACAAACAAATAAACTGACTTGTTAGACGATCTGACCAAAATTTTTGCCAGTTTATAAAACAAATTCCAAGTGTCAATTTATATGCTTGAGTTGTTGAATTTCAAATTTCAATGACATGCAAGGAGTGAAAGTTGACATTTTATCGAGAAATAAAAATGACATAGTTTGTATCACCAACTTTTTTTTTTTGAGCGTCTATTTTGTGTCAACAACTTAGGGCATCTCCAATGCCACGTTTCTAAAAATCTCTACAAATCTACTTTTTGGTGAAACCCATAATGCCACATCATAAAAACATCAAGAAGAAAAAACCCTACATTTCTCTCCACAATCCAAAAATCTCTAAACAACTTTTTGTGGACCCTACACTCCCCACTATAATATCACATATTTATTATATTTTACATTATATAATATGCATTATTACATTTATATAAATATATATAATTTATATGTTTATAATAATATAATAAATATTATTTATATTTATATTTTATAATATTATTTATATTATATTTTATATATAATAAATACTATTTATATTTATATACATATTTTATATATAATAAATATTATTTAAATTATTTATAATTATATGCATTTTTATCCAAACCCACTTTTGCCATTTTTTTTTAAAAAAAAAAATGAGGATCTTGATCCGTAACACACTGCATCGCTTTTTTTGGGAATCAAAAAACCTTTGCTTCACAATGATGGTGAGGTTTTTTTAATAAGGTTTTCCATTCCACAAACCTTTCAAAAACCTCCCACTACAGATGCCCTTATTACCGCAATTAGGTTAGGTAATAAAATGTGATGATGATGCGTAATTACATAATTACCACTCAGTACTATTGAACGTGCAACAAGGCCATCTCCAACCCAAAAATCTATTTTAATGCATTTTTTGCACTAAGATAGTGCAATTTCTGCACCAAACATAAAATCCATCTCCAATACGTCTACTTCAAATTTTGCACTAAAAAGAATATTCTTTGAATATTCTTTATTATTCAATAAAAAAATTATTTTATTAAAAACAACTATTTTTAACATGATATTATAAATTCATATCTATTAAATTAAAGAATATATTTTATTATTATAACTAATCTATAATATATTAAATACTATCCATTAAAGAATTTAAACAATTAATAACCAGATTTAAATAAAGAAAAATATGTGGCATTCAGGTAGATAAAATTAAAATACTAATTATCACTCTTTTTAAATAATTTTTCAATTTACTATTAAATTTAAATTTAGTAATATTTATATTTTTTATTAATAATAAATCATATTATAACATATTTAAAAGTAGACGAGTCTTCAAAAATATTTTTTATAACATAATCTGATGTAATAAAACTAAACAAAAAAACAAAAAAAAAAATGAAAAAGGGATAACATAAAGCTCTGATCTTTGCGAGAAATGGCGCAACACTGTTCATTCCTCTATTTTAGCACAAAGGATGACGCTGGATTGGAGCTGAAATTTTGCTTCGATTTTGTATTTGGCGCAAGAAATCCCATCGATTGGAGATGGCCTAAGGATTTGAATATATATCGTTAAAAGAAAATATATAATAATAAGGAATTGAATATTTATAGGATTTTGTTTTTTGAGAAAAATATATAGGGCGTCTTGTTCATGCAGCATATCAAAAATTAATTAGGTATATAGTTAATAATTATTTAATAATATATATTGCATATACTTAATAAAATAAATCAGTATTAAATTATAATAGTACCCAACAAGGCAACACTCCTTGTCAAACTGGAACACAGTAACTAATTTTACAATATATAACTATACCTCGTATACTTAATTCAAAACAAAAACTCATGTCAGACACTGTAACCGGCCAAAATCCGTTGACGTATCCCAAAAATCGATCTTGTGGCGTTTTTATTTTATTAGCATGAACCAGTATTAGCAGCCCATCTGAAAAGTATTAGCAATCCCTCCGAAATATATTAGTATATAGTTCACTTGAAAATATTAGTTTTTGTAATATCGCGGGTGATGATATAATATCACGAGAGCACTGAAAAGTATTAGGTGTTAATCTCAAAATAGTCCATCTGAAAAGTATTATTATGCTTTTCACTTGAAAATATTTAATAATTCTCCAGAAAATATTAGTTTTTTCCGTCAAAAATATTAATAGTCCCCGTGAAACATACTGGTAGTTTTCCGAAAAATATTAGTTTTTCCCCAAAGATTTTGATAATTCCACGAAAAAGTATTACTTTTCTAATAAAAAGTATTTGTAGTTCCACTGAAAATTATTAGTAGGTTCTCTAAAAAGTATTAATATTCCTCGGTCGTTGGTCCATTGGGTCATTGGGTCCGCAGGTCAGGTAGATCCATTAGGATGAATCTGTCTAACCATTAGACCGTCTAATAAAAGACTAGCTCTTAATTCAATTAAATTTTCCATTTAATTATATTAATACCCAAGACTTTGGTCAAACTCAAACACAAGATCTTTCGATTGTAAAGTTAGTTAATCACCATCAATAACTATATATCAAAATATACTTATATATATTTTAACGGTAAATTACAAATAACTATATCTAATATTTAACCTAATTAAAAAAAAAACAGTTATTTTTAAAAATTACAAATACTCCTTTGCAAGGACGTGTGAAGGAAATATGGGCCTAGTAAGAAAATAATTATTAGAAAACATATAGATAATTTTATTTTGCTTTTTTGCTTTTTAAAATGCACGATCACTTGTTAAAACTTTATACTCAAGATGTTCGAATATACTACTTTTAATAGATAATATACTTAATCCATTTAATCTATCTTGGGACATGGTTCATCTTAAATAATATTATAATAATTTAAGTTTTGAAAATGCTTGTTGTCACAAGTATGGTTAATAGAATTCTATAAGCAATACACGTATTTGAAAAAATATATATAATTTAATATTTACGCAGTTTAGTACTTCAATCAGAGTCTTACTTTCTATGTTAAAATTTCTTTTAACATTCTTAACATAACCAAATAAAATATAAATTTAAATTAATATATTAACAAGATGAAAAGATAAAACTTGAAGAAAATCCAATTGGTGTCGTTTCTTTTCCATGGCTAATGAGTATGGTTTTATTATGTCATATTTTGACTAGATATTAGAGATGCTACCAAAAAGATTGTAGAGTTGCTGTAAAAAATAAGAACAATATTGATTGTTTATAATATAAAATTAGACTATAGTAGATTTATATAAAACCTAATTGAATATTCACACGATAATTGCACACCAACTAATTCCTACTTTTTAGGCTTTTATTTTTTTAATAAACAAGAATTGAAACGTCAATATTTTTTTTAATTTATAAATGTAATTGAAGAAACTAACTATCTCTTATTTTCTAGGCATTTAATTGTCTCGACTATTCCCAAGTTGCACATTACTCTGTAATCTTTAAATTTCTTTATTTATGCACATAATCTTTAAGTTTGAGAAATAAAATTAACCTTACTCTTTATATATGTGTGTGTTATATGAATGAAATTAGACCTCCCCCACCCACCCACCCACCCAAAAAAAATGGACTTGAGGTGATTGCCTATATGGCCTTACATACCACACGACATTGCCGCTCTGATATTTGTATTTGTTTTAGAAATATCCATCAAGAGGTGCAATTTGTAAATTAGAAATAAATCTCAAGATGATATTAATTTGTAGTTTAACATATAGCTAGATTTGTTTAATTAAAAAACAACTACTGTAATATTAGATTAATATCCAATACTTTTAATCTAATTCAAGCACAATTATATGAAATTTCAATGTCTTACCTTTTATCATTTGGACGACTTGGGTTTTTAAGAACTACCAAACCATGTATATTTTGATGTCCCAATATAAATAATTGAACAATATTGTATCCCACTAATCAATGGCCTTTACTCATCATATATATGATTACTCACCTAATTAAAACAGGAAAAACTCATCAACTTTTTACAAACATGTCCTTACAGCCGCAATTAGAGGGATGACAATAATGCATGCCGAGGAAAGGGAAGATTGCTCATTATGTCATCTGGTCTCCAAGAAAGTGATATGTAACCTTACATCATTAATTGACACAACACAATGATGCTTGGATATGTTCTCATGATTGTGTTTTAGCTGTTTTGCAAGGTCTAAATAAATTTTAATTCTGTTGTGTTTATTCTGAGATTTTTGGATGAATGTATATGTTTTATTCAATTTACATGAATGTTTTATATATTACAATAATATGTATTATGACTCAGTATAAAACATACGTTGTCTATACTCCGTTTATTTTAGAATAATTTTATCATTATTAGAGGATATATGTTGAATATATGGCGCCACTGAAAATAGGAGTTGTCATACTTTATCCTGCTTTTCCTATTAACGATTAGTATTAGACAAAAATTAAAATAATAATTCTCAAAAGAAGTATAAACAGATTGAGTTAAGCAAAATATTTTACAGTTCAAACTTGTTTGAATTTTTATCGAGCTTAAAAATTATGTTTGAGCTTATTTGATTGTTAATTGAATTGAGTTTAAGTGAACGAATTTTAGTAAGTTGAACACGAGAATAGTTTGGTCTTCTCAAGTAGAATTTCAAACTTTATCAAATAAAATAATAATATTTTAAGTTTGATCTTTATGTTAACGAATGAACTTTCGATTCTCAAGTTAATTATTGAGTGGCTTGATTTTTTTCTAGTCCAACTCACATATAAATGATTTTTCAGTGAAATAATTAGTTATATTGTTATATTAACATATCAGTTATTGATTAATTATGATAAAATAATTAATATTAATTCATACATATATGATATATGCATGTGAGGGTGTACAAAATAAAAGAGTTGAAGACTTTCCATTTTATTGTATTGAATAATGTGATATGCTAATTGCAATGTTTTGTACAAGTCTTGTCAATGATTTAACAGTAAGTTATTATTGTCAATTTGAATAACATTATTGCCATCATGACCTAGTTTTAGTGATTTCAATTAGAATGGTTCGCTTATTTGCGAACTTTACCGTTCTTTTTTCTTAGCTGAAATTATTATATTTGACCCTATGGCTCCTTTTGTTTATCTTCGAAGTTATACAAACTGGAAATTGGTTCTTCAATTCTATTTGTATATTTGGTATTTTTGACTAAAAATGGGGATAGAAAAGTGATTCCTCACCTCGCAATTGAGAATCACTTACAATATTTGGGGATTGAAATACCAGTTTTTATTTTCTTCGTATGAGGTATTTGAAATACAATTTTAATATGGTAATGTGCAACTTTGCTTAGTAATTTGGCATGAATATTCTTCAAGTCATTCTTACCTTTATACCATAACAATTAATTTATTAGTAACAAAACTGTTGGGTAGGAAAATAGTATTTAATTAATATATAATTCATTTTATAGATATTTATTTAATATTAATTGCCCAATGGGCTCTTAATAAATAAACGGCCCAATGGTGTCCGGATCAGCCCATCGGCCGTTTTTCTCCTGCGGATCGGCTCATAGGCCAAATTCTCCTACACGGCCTACGAGGCGCATCTCTCACGTATACAAGAGGGCCCTCCTATTTTCTGCAAGTTAATTAATTCATTATTCTCCTACACATTTATTATATAATATTTGTTTCTTGTTTATTTCTCGGTTCACCATGCCGACTTGAGTATCGGGGGCCTCCATTAGCAGGCAAGTTCTCAGTCAAAAGATTTTTCACATCTCGGAGAAGAATACTTGAAGACTTCCTCCTCAGGAAGAGGATTTTGGTCAATCCAGTTAACTTGAAGTGATTTGCCTTAAAAAACGACATCATTTTAGCATAAATGCGTGGGAACAAGAAAAGAAAAGTACACGAAGACGCAGACCTAACCTCAAGCGCATGGAGCCGGATCCCAAGTTGCAGGCCCTAGAGCCAGAGACCAGCAAGAGGAAAGGCCATCAAGAAGGCAGGAGGCCAGCTACCTCTCATTGGAAGGGCGTCGCCTCTCCTGCAATAAGAAAGGGCACCGCCACCTCCATCCGGAGGAGCTCCACCCACTGAAGAAATTTACATGCCCATCGGAAGGACGCTACATCCTCCATGGGAGAGAAGCACATTACCACCGCTGTAAAGAAGATGGGTTTGTCCCTGAAGAAGTTCACCTGACCTGGGAAGCCTTCCAAGCTCTGCTAGCCAAAGCTGCCCGGAATACTTTGAAGAGTCAAGTTATGGCCGGAGCGGTGGGGAGACCACCCCGGGATCTGCCCACCATTGAAGACCTGACCTGAAAGGTCAAGGAAGAAGAAAAGAAGAATACGACGATATTTATGAAGAGCTGTCAATAGCTAAAGAATCCAAAGCTGCTGGCTATGGAGCCAAGAATCAGCAAGAAGAACTATCACATTGAAGATGAGAGGCTAGCCCCCTCCTCTAGGAAGGGCACAACCTCTACTTAAAACCAAGAAGGGTGCCGCCTCCTCCTCCCGGGGGGTTCCGCCTGTTGGAGAAGTTCACTTAACGGGATGAGCCCGCGAAGCCTTGCTCAAAGAAGTTAACCGAGCTACTTCAAGGAATCATGTTGCGATGAAAGCTATGGGAAGACCTTCCTTAAAGCTCCGCCAGATGTTGAAGACCCCAACCTTGGGGAAAGAAGATAAAAAAAATAAAGGACTTGGAAAAAATCAAGAAGACCATCACGCTCCCGCTAGAAGAGAAGCTGGAAATGAAGCCTAACACTCCCAAGTACACATTCACAAGCCCGTAGAAGAGTCACATGCGGTAAAAGCACCGGCCAAGCCAACTCGCGGGCCATCTATATAGGGAGAAAGTTCACTGGCACCTGCCATTCAGGCCAAGCCATTGCCCTCGGACATCAAGATCTCCAGCCTCCCGGAGTATGATGACATCGGAGGTCCACCAGGAGCACTTAGACAAACTCCATGTAAAGGCAGATCTCTACAATATGATGGACGCTTCTTGTTTAAAGTGTCCAGACAACACTGACCAAGTGCCACTAACGTGGTTGATGAGCTCCCAGTTAGATCAGTCGTTGGGAAGGATAAACTCACTACTTTTGTCGCACGATGATTCTCCATTAGAAGGAAGTATTCAGAGAGACCATGTGTAGGTCCCAAGGGGTGTCTATGTTAAGTCTAGGGGGTTAAATAGACTTAACTAATTTTCAATTTTTGTCCTTTAAATCAGTGTTTTAATCACAAGTCACTTAGTCCTCGAGAGACAACTTACTTCAACCTCAACAAGTAAAGTTAGCCATGTTGGGAAATTTATGTAATATATTTTGATGATACCATGTAAATCTTAGATTAGGAAGTTGGCACCCCAATTCTGCTGTAAAATCAACTATGTAATAGATATGTTTCTATTAGCTGAGTTAAAGCGCCAAGTTGAAGATTGGTTATGATCAAGATCGAAGAAGACTCCGCTATGTGTCACCGAGTGTTGCGATGAAGTTTGATCAAGTACCAGAAAATCTGTCTCAATCAGCAGACTAACAACTGAGTCACTGCTAGATAAGTGGAGATGACTATCTAAGGGGTTAAGAAACAAAAATGACTCAAGAAAATGGAAGAGATCCGTTGTTAAGCAAAGTGAAATGTTTGTTGAAAGTAGAAACATGTCAGAATGAGTACAATAAAGCTGTTTTGCTGAAAGAGTGCAAAAATCAAGGAACCAATGGGATGCTCGTAAACTGCGCAGAGATTCAGGCAAGGCTGCAGAGCATTAATACCAGGATCATTCTACATCAAATGCGGCAAGACAATACAAGCCAATGATCTCAAAATGTAGTTTAAAAAAAGCATCTATCTCTTCAACGGATACATTTTTCAAACAGGAACTATAAAAGACTAGGGAATTTAAGAGAGAGAACAGTTTTGCAATAGACACATACTTGCAAACATTCAAGCAAAGAGCAAAATACTCTCAAGCAATCAATACTATCCTCAAGCCTAAAACTCAAAGGAAATCGATCCAACATACTCAGTGAAGGAAAGACAACTTCAAACTATTGAAGAGGAAATATTTTTTGAAAGACGAGGAATCTGCACATCCAAGGTTGAAGGAAGTATAGTGAGGTTCCAGTTCAAACCAAAGTTTTAGACTTGTTGGAGGGCTGCGCGATCAAATCCAAAAGTCTGAAGGAGTTGAAATAGCAGGACAACCGTCTTGTGAAGAAACTGAGTCCCAGGAGAAGTCAACTGTATGATCAAGGCTATCTCGGACTATCATCCTTTTGTAACAAAGTCACCGTTACTTAGTGGATTACCTCCAGGGGTTGGAGAAGAGTTGATTAGAGGAATTGCCACATCCTCAACCACTATAGAAATTACTCATGTCATTTATCTTTCAAGACTTTAATTTTTGCATATCTTATAACTGCTGTTAGATAATTTGCTAAGTCTACTGATAATAATTTAACCATAAAATAAGTGTTGAAAATATATTTTAATCAAAGGGTGAAAGACTTCCACTGAAAAACCAAATCTGCTATATTTTTAAAAGAGTCAACTTACCAGCTGAGTTATCTTATCAACAGCTCTCTCGAGTCTGTTGAGTGGCTAACTCTACTGTGAAGGCTTGACTAAGTTGTCCCTCAAGGATTAAGCCGACTTGTGACTAAACTCTGATTTAAAAGGATAAAAATTGAAATCTGTAAAGTCTATTCAACCCCCTCTCTAGACTTTACCTTATCACCCTTTGGGACCTACAAGCCACTCAACAGACTCAAGAGAGCTGTTGATAAGATAACTCAGCTGAGTGAAATGACCTTTTTATAAAAACAACTAACTTAGTTTTCAGCGGAAGTCTTACACCCTTAGTTTGAAATATGTTTTCAACACTCGTTTTAGGTTAAGTTATTATCAGTAGACTTAGCAAATTTATCAATCAACAGATATGAATGTGCAAGAAATAAATGTGCTGAAAGTAAATGACACAGAACAATTTATAATGGTTCGAGGATGGGGTAACTCCTCTACTCCACTATTCTCTAACTCCTGGAGGTAATCCACTAAAATAACAACTGTTACAATCTGGATACAACAGTCCGAGCAAGCCTTGATCATACAGCTGGCTTCACTCCTGGGACTTAGCTCTTTACAAGACGGCTGTCCTACTACTTCAGCCCTCCAACGAATCCAAAGCCTTGGTTCGAACTAGAACCTTATTGCACTTTCTTCAACATTACATGTACAGACCCCTTTATTTTTCAACAAGTTTCCTCTTCAACAGTTTGAAGCTTTCTTTCCTTCACTGAGTGTGTTGGATCGGTATAATTCGAGTTTTAGGCTTGAGTATAGATTGTATTGCTTGAGAGTATTTTGCACTTTGCTCAGGTTGCTTGAATGCTCTTGTGTCGTAAGTCTGGTACACTCTCAAATGAATTCCTCAGACTTTTATAGTGACGGTTTGAAAAATGTATCCGTTGAAGAGATAGATCCATTTTTTAAACTTCACTTTATGGTCGTTGGATTGTCTTGATAATCAACAATTGATGTTGACCCAACCTTGTATTAATGCACCGCAGTGTGCTCAACCTCTACAGTGCAGAACACCCCATGGTTTCAACTTTTGCACTCTTTCAACAAAATAACTATAAGGTTGCGATCTTTCATCTTTCCTCTTTCAAAGAAAGATTTGACTTTACTTATCAATGGACATCTTGACTTTCTTGAGTCTTTTTGTCTTGTTGAACCCTTTAATAGTCTTGTCCACTTATCGAGGAGTTGATTTAGCAATCGATCACGATCGAGACAATATTTTGCTACTTGACTAATCCTTCATCTTCGACACTCAACAGTAACAAACTGAATCTTCACTTCGATCTTCAATCAACTTCTGCAATCTTCAACTTGGTTGCTTCAACTCAGCTTATAGAACGTATCTGTTACATATTTGAATTTACAATAGAATTGGTGCCAATTTCCTAATCTAAGTTTTACATAGCATCATTAAAATCTATACAATAAATTTCTCAACAATTCCCCTTTTTGATGATGCCAAAACTTAAATAAAATAACAATGTAAATAGTGCTTGAAAAAGAATGATTGCTTAAAATGTGTCGCTTTTATTGATCACATCATTTTGCACTTTACAATGTTTTACAAAGTACGTAGAAAAAAATTACAAAGTACTTACATTTCTTTTTGTGTATTTACAGAAAGTAAAAATACAACAAAAATTTGTCGTAAATTTGAATCAACGCCTTGGGTGCTTCTTTCTCCTTTCCTCATCATCATCAACTTTCCTCTTCCTGGCTTCTCCTTCCATTTTCCTCTTCTCATAACTCCTCTCTTCGAGCTTGATCTCTCCTCCACCTCTCTTTATATTCTCTTCTTGTCGCTTTGCAGCCTTTGCATTACACTTGGCAACGCTCTTTCATCTCCAGATTTGCCTAAGTCCAACCCAAGATAAGACATGTTTTTTTGAGGGGATTTACATATTGTGTGTCCTTAGGTCTTCTTGGTGGAGTACCTCCGCCTATTCCACCGACCTCTTCTTCCTCTTCCAGCAGTTAACTCCTCCGGGAGAATACTAACGGATGAGCCTCAAGTCTACTACTTCTTGGCTAATTGAAAACTTCTAAGCCCTTCTCCTAGTATAGTTTCCACGCCTTTTCAAGATCCATCCCTTTAAAATAGCCTTCGACTTGAGAGTTTCGAACTCCAGTGTGACCTTAGCTTGGGCCTTCTTGGGAACCGATCCTTGATTGAGTCCGGATCTTCACCGCCGGGCGATTCTCGGGAGCATCCTGCTAGAGGACCTTGGAACTTTGATTCCGACTCTTCCATTTGACCATGTTGTCTGCGATCCACCGCTTGCAATTAAACTTCAATTGCAGCCCCGTTTCTAAAGGGCTAACTCATCATTTTCATTACCACAAATCCTTTGGCGGTGAGAGATGAGAGAGTCGGTAGATGTGTCAATTTGAGACGTGTTCAACACAATTTTCAAGGGGTTGGGGTCTTCTTCAAGGATTCTTCCCTTACTACTATTTTCTTCCTTTAGCTATCTTTACCCTTTTTGGCATCATCAATACCAACTTTCAAAGTTTGAGGAGTATGCGCCAAAAGATGGTCAAGCTTATCATGAGTGATCGAGTGAGCTCTCCTGTTCGGATCGAAGAATCTTCATTTCTACTCTCATTTCCATCAATTTAGCACGAAGGGTGCTTCAGATTCTCAAGATCCTATTTATATGAATCCTTAGCAACTCCAAGTCGGTCTTGTGCGTGCTCTCCATCCTCGTTGATGTTGTCTCTCCATCTCTGCTGGAATTGAGCTTGCTCACCACACCAAATCACCAATTTTTCGAACAGTGATTTGAAGTAGTTAACTTGCTCTCTTCTTAGTGCCTTCTTCTGCATGGTCCATTCTCGAATTCTCAGGATTGCTCCTCAGATATCTCCTGAAATCATAGCATCGTGGTTATCAATCCTTTGGTTGAGTGCAGCGAAGCTTTTCTCCATTGCCTCCATCCCAGCAAACATGGCCTTGAAGGCTTTTCTGAAATTAGCTGCCTCAGGTGGCTAATCTTTTGGTAGCACAGAATCAAAGTCAAAATCAAACGGAACCACCCCCAAATCGTTCAGAGCCTGGAATTCTTCTTGATGAATATTAACTCTGTATTTGGCACGTTCTTAAGCAAATTCTTCCTCCAGCAGAACTTCATCAACATATGGAAACACATCATCATACAATCCAATAGGTACTGATGAGGGTCCCACTCCTTCTTCAGGAGCCCTACCACCAGTTCCCTGGATTTTAGCTCTAGGTGCCTCAACTGTGTGAGCTTTGGCAGACGCAGCTGTGGGAGCCTGCTGAGCTGACTGGGCCTCAGCTATCTTAACTGCTTCGTTGGCTCCAGTATAAATTACTCTTGAGTAGTCGAAGCCTCAGTCGCCTTAGCAACATCATGGGCTAGTGATGGCACCATTGGTGGTGGGCCATCAACCAAAATGAATTTTGAAGTGGCATCTTTGTCACAAGCCTCCTTCAATCTTGCCTCCAATTCCTTGTCTTCTGGATTGATGGGGTTGACTCAGCTTCGTTCTCTGAGTCAGAGAAATCCAGTGCCATGTCGCCATCGGAGTCATGCAACACATCTATTTCTTCCAAATCAACTGACTCAGATGCTGGCATAGTAGAAATGGGCAATTTTCTTTCTCTTGAGCAACACCCCTGGAAGTTTCAACCTTCTGGGCCTTCATCTACCTTAGCAGCAGTCTCAACCGCTACAAGGCCTTCAACAATCCCTTCTGCAGACTTAGCTGCATTGGGGTCTTGGACATTGGCATCCTTCGAGGTCACAACCTCTTTGATTGCACTTTCATGACCAGCAGTCTTAACTGCTTTGGTCCTCAGTCCATCATGTGCCTCAGCTGTTTTAGCATCTTTTTTGGCCTGCAGTGTGTTGGAATCTCAGCTGAGAGAGTCTTAACTGTCAAAGCATCATTAATCCCACTCTGTTGTTCTGTTTTCTTATCACTTTCGCCTCCTAACTTCATTTTATTGAAGTCTCCTAAAACCTCCTCCAACCCGATGTAGTGTGTTCAGCTTTTCCTCGCCTAGAGCACACCGAATCACTTTCATGGGGTGAACGACATTTGAGACTTGGCTGTTTTCTTTGAGTATTCAACCGTCTTGGGTAGTTATCTCAACAACTTCAATAGGGCATGTCTTAGTTAGGTTGCTCACTACATCTTCATCCTTAACTTCATCGCCAGCCTCCCTAGATAGTCCTTCCGAGTGAGCTAGTGAGGTTGTGGCGTTAATTTTCCTCACTATTTCAGAATAGCAGGGTAGGAGAAAGAGAAGATGATTCTCCTAGACCTCGGAGCAAAGATTGCTCATGTAACGACCCAATTTTATGAAATTAAAGTATTCTAAAATATTATTAAGAAAACACGAATTTATGAATTAAAGTGATGCCAATAATTATAAAAAAGTTGATTTAAAATTTTTTATTTCTTAAGAAAAAAGTATAATAATGATAATAATAATAATAATAATAATAATAATAATAATAATAATAATAATAATATTACATCTTCCAAATTAAATATCCAACAATTTTTCCAAGCATAAACCGAAAAAATTAAAGACATAAATCTAAAATTTAGTCCGATCATAATTATTTAAAATATAAATATAGCATGATTTATTCCACCATCCACAACATCATATCCTCAGCCGGACTACTCAACCTGAAAGTCATGATAATAATAGGGTGAGCTTCATCTCGCTCAGTAGGGATATATCTGTCAATATTTAATATAACATGAAAAGCATTCACATAATTACAACAGTAAATTCATTAATTTCCTCTTTTTCCTCTAACTGGCCAGTTTCTGCATATAGCATTGCGGGTTCACCCCAAAGATACGTTTGATCTCGGACCCTTTTCATAGCCCCTAGCTTATATAAATTCCTCTTGACATATATTGCAATAAATGAAGTACAATCATTAAAGTACAATCATGGAACATTAAATAAAGACAAATAATATAAAAATCCCTACCTTAATAACCGCAAATACTTGATGTAGAAAAATTGAACGACAAAAGTCCTAGTCCTCGATCCCCTCGTTTTCTATTATAGAGAATTTAGAAAGTGGTGAAAAATATGTGGGTTAACCTTGTATTTATAGGCTAATTTTTATTTTTATTTCTATATATTTTTTTTTAAAATCCTAAATTAACCCCTAATATAACTCCTATAAACTAACCCTTAAACTAACCCTTAAAATAACTCCTAAATTAACCCCTATTTATTTATTTATTTTTTTCTTGTTATCACATTCTACTCTCCTTAAATAAAATTTCGTCCTCGAAATTCGATATCTTATTTGGAATTGAAAATTGGATATTTGACACTAATCTCCTATTCACGCTCCCAAGTAGCTTCATTTCGCCATGACGTCTCCAATCGTATTTTTATCAAAGCAATATCTTTATTTCTCAAATGGTGAATCTTTGCTCCAAAACATCTTCCTCGAGTTTCCTTATAAGTTAAATCATTGTTGATTATCGATCTCTTATAATTCACGATGTGACTTGGATCGTGAACATACTTTCTTAGCATAGAGACGTGAAAAACATTGTGCACACTTGATAGCCTCGGTGGTAATGCTACCGATAAGCTAAATCTCCAACTTGTGTAAGGATTTCAAATGGTCCGATATATCTCGGTTTCAACTTTCCTTTTTGCCAAATCGAATAATACCTTTGATAGAGCTACTTTCGTAAATACTTTTTCTCCTTCATCAAATTGTATATGTTTTCTCCGCTCTATCAAAGATATGACTTTTGTCTATCTTGTGCCATCTTGATTCGATCTTGTATCATAGCTATCTTCTCAATAGTTTGACGAATTAATTCAGCCCCAAAATTTTCTTTCAAAACTTCGCTCCAATATAATGGTGATCTACACTTTCTTCCGCATAACGCCCGTATGGAGCTATCCCAATAGTCGCTTGATAACATTTGTTATAAGCGAATTCCACCAAGCGGTAATAATGTTTCCCAATTATTTCCTAAGTCGAGCACACATGCTCTCAACATATCTTCTAATTGTAGGTCCCAAGGGGTGTGAGTAAGGTTTAGAAGGGGGTTGAATAAACCTTACCAACTTTTCGATTTTAGTCCTTTTTAAAATAATACAGAGTTAATTCCACAAACCTAAGTCCTTAATGGACATCTAAGTTAGTTAATCAAAAGAGTTAGCCACCAAATGACTCGAAAGAGTCGTTGATAGAATAACTCAGTTGTTTAGACTAAACCTTAACTTGGTTGTGATGAGATTTTTTGAAGACTTGTCATAATGTCACCCTTAAATTTGGTTTAAGTTTCTTTTAACACTTGGTTTTAAGCACCTTGTTAATTATCGCTTGATAGCAAATTATCAAGATATATAATGTGATATGCGTAAATAAAATGAAATGTAAATGACACAATAATTTTTATAGAGGTTCAAGACGGGGTAATTCTTCTACTCCTCTCTTCTCCAACTCCCGGAGGAATACACTAAGTAATGATCAGCTTTACAAAGTGGTTATACCCAAATACAAGTTTGGTCACACATTGACTTGCTCCTTTGGGACTCACCGAGATGCCTTGATCACGCACCGCTTTCAGGCGACTACCTTCTTCACAGCGCGCTTGCTACTTAGCCTTACTTTCTCAAGCTTCTTGGATTTGATCACGAAGTCCTCCAATAACTTGAGATCGTCTTGAACCTTCCTACAATCCTCCTTGGAAAGTAGACCACTTTTGCTTCTTCAAAAGTTTCTTCTTCAACAGTTTGAAGTTGTCTTTCCTTGCTTAGTGTTGGATCGATTTCCTTCTGGATTTAGGCTTGAGAATTTTGCTTGAATAACTTGAGAATATTTTCGTGGTTCGTGTAACCTTTTCTTTCACCCTTACTTTCGTGGTTCGTAACCTTTTCTCAAAGTGATTCCTCACCTTTTATAGTGTTCTTTCAAAAATCAGCAGTTGAAGAGATAGTTGATTTTCAAAAGTCACTTGTGTTCGTTGGTTTGTCTTTTCTTGGTCTTCAATCTTGAGATGTAGACCTTTCTTGTATTAAATGAATGTTCAATTTTTTCGTAATATGACACGAGGTGCAAGGCTTCCCATTGGTTTATTCCTTTTGCACGCTTCTCGGGATCGAGCACTTTAAGACATGGCAAAGATGAAAGTATTACTTATTTAACTAATGTTCTTGACTTTTGTGCAACGGATTCTTTTCGATTAACTCCTCCTTCCTTGCCGCTTTTCCCAGGTGACTTGATCGCTCCAATGATTGAAAGACTCATCTCATTTCAACTTGACTTTCGCTTCTTTGGTTGACTTAATCGATTCTTCTCAAATTGCCTCACAAGCCGATACTCCTTCGCTTGAGTCCTTGGTCTTCTTTCTTGGCCATACTTAGCTATTCCTGGAGTCTTCACTTCACATCTTCATTGACTTTTGTATTTCCAGGCATAGTGATTTGACTACCTTATACTGACTTATCTATTACAATAAGAATTACAAGAAAGTGGGGTGCCAACTTTTAGTCTAAGTTTTACATGGCATTCATCAAAATCTAAACAATAAATTTCCCAACAATTTCCCCCTTTTTGATGATGCCAAAACTTAACTAGATTAAGTAAAATGTAAAAAACAGATACATACAGCATAATGCAAAAGAATAAGGAATGTATGCGTAGAATCAATCTTTTTATTGATCATAACATTTTTGTCCTTTACACAAATTGTTTCACAATGTGTATCATAGCAATCGAGCATACTTATATCTACGCAAAAATAAAGAGGTCTAGGTATAAAACCTCCACCTCCACCACTTCTTCCTTCTTTTTCGGGCGTATATTGTACCGTAGTCTTCTTACCAATTTGAGTGATCGCTTAGTAGTCATTGTTTCCATCGCCTTCTTCGCACACTTCGAGACCTTTCTCCCAAGACAAGTCCTGTGCTTGGGCTATGGACATGTTTTTGAAATATCCTTCGAACTCGAGCGTTTTGAATTCTTCAAGATCTTCGCTCTTGTCCGCTATCCTGAATGTCATCTATGTCTTTTCTGCCGGAATGCCTCCGAATTGTTTCAACATTTCTTCAACACGGGCATCCGTTCTCTTGTCGAACTCTTTCATTTTTGTTTCTACAATTTTCTTCTTATGAGACATAGGCACAACAGAGTGATGGAGCGGCAGAGTCACAGGAAGTTTGCTGATTATCGATGCTGTGACATGACCTTGCTGAGTGGTTTCTTCCCCCTTTTTGGCATCATCAAAGGAGAGAGGAATCCCATGAAATATCCGAGCAAGCATGAAGTCCAGTCTTCTGTGGAGTATGCTGTTCGAAATTCTGAGCAAGTGGCTTTAGACTCGGCTGCCACCAGTTTCATTTCAGCCATAAGAAGGCTAAATTTGGCATTCATATTCTCCTCAACGTGCAGAAGTTTCTTCCGATGAAATTCATGCAAAGAACTCCATTTCGGCTTGTATGGGAGGCATGCAATCTCTCCATATGGGTCCCGCATCTCGCCTTCATGTCGCATTGTCGCACTCCAGATCGCATTCTTTGTATAGTGCCTTGAAGTAGCGAACTTGCTCGAGACGCATGGCACTCGTTGAGACCATTCCCTTATCGACCACCACTCCTCTCAAGTGTTTGTGAGAGTGGCATCTCTCGTTGTCCAGGTGCATGTCGAGAGAGGCTTGGTGCCGTTCAATCTTTCTCAATCTCGTCATAGATCTTCTTGAAGATTTCACACATCTCACCTGCCTAACTTGAAGTCACCGCCACTCTGCATCGAAATTGAAATCAATCGCATAATCGAATCAAGAGGGATTACGGGATCTTCTTGACGGTGTAGAGCTTATGTTCTCTTCAGCCTCTTCTTCGAGCACAAGCAGCTCATGAGAAAAAGAAAATACTTATTCATATGCATCGCCTCGCACTTGAGATATTGATGCAAGGTAGTCTCTCCGACTCACGGTAGCTGCTAGATTGAAGTTGTGGCAACCGGGGCGCTTGATTGTTTTTGTCTGACCGATCGAGCCTCACTGCCTTACTGAGCTCCTTCGGTCTTAGTAGATTTTTCCATTTGAGTAGATCCGGTCCTCGCTATGTCAACATCGTCATTGGATTATGATAGAACCTGGGGCTTGGTTCATCATCAAAGTTGAATGTTTGACGAGCAACTTTGAAACTCGATCGACTGCGTCATGGAAGAACATCCTCACCGGGTCCTTGTGATGTGCAACGGGTGGACTCACTTCATCTTCGATCCCGCAAAATGATATATCAGGGTTGTCTTGGGAATCATGAAGTGCACTTATCTCCTTCTCGGATTCTTCAATGTGAACAAGAGGGATGTTCTGTGTTTCTTTCTCTTTTCTTTTCCCTGGGGAAGTCTCAACCTCCTCGGGCCTTCAATAACTTTAGACTCAATCGCAGAAAGGCCTTCTACATTCTCTTCGGCTGCACAGCTTGTCTTAGGGTCTTGACATTGGCATCCGAAGGAGTCTCAACCCATTGATTGCAC
Organism: Rehmannia glutinosa; assembly: GCA_016081115.2. Classification (NCBI taxonomy): domain Eukaryota; kingdom Viridiplantae; phylum Streptophyta; class Magnoliopsida; order Lamiales; family Orobanchaceae; genus Rehmannia; species Rehmannia glutinosa. The sequence goes on along the minus strand of CM071936.1, from coordinate 81,619,238 downwards.
TTTCGGTGCCCAGTGTTAACTCCCGGCATTTCCATCTCGTGCCTCGACCGCATCAAGCCATGTGTCCTCACCGCAAAGTCGTTGGCAGGACTTCACTGACAGACTCAATCGTCCGAGCTTCGTTAGTGGCAACTGTCGTTGTTCTTTTTCTTTCTCTTTCTCCACTTCGCCTCCTTCCTTCATAGTGGAGTCATCTACAAAGATCCTCCGACCTAGCCGCAGGTGGAGTGAGTTTCCCCCTCACCGGCACACCACCGGGAGCGATCGATGGTGGGTCACTCGCTCCGGACTCCATTGTTTCCATTGAGTGTTCAATCGTGGGGGCTGGTGGTAAGACACCTTCAACAGGGGTTGGCTCAACTTGGGTGCCTATGTTCCCAGTGTCATCGCCAAGTCCCTTAGATCCGTCTTCGAGTGAATCGAGAAGTGGTTGCAAGCAATAATCGTGGCAATCTGTATGACCACTCCCAACGGATCAATTTCGATTGAGATTTAGAAGACTCTCCGTGTCCTTCCTCACTATTGCTCATGCATCAACTGATTCCCGCATGGCTTGCTGCATATCCAACTTCTCCTTTGCAGCAGCAGGATCCATGTCCTCATCACTTCCCGAAAGCATATCAATGTGAGGATGAGTGTGGTCGCTGGTTCCAGTGAGAGAACAAATGCTAGCTTTCTCACGAGCTTCAGCTTCCTCTGCTAACCTCTCCTTTTCTTTCTCCTTGAAGATATGCAAGATATCCAAGCAGTTGTCTTCATCAAGTGCCTGAAGAACGGTGGTCAATCCTAGGAAATTCAGTAATTCTTCCTCTTTCTCAATGAATTCAGGGCGTTCAAACTGTACCCTCGAGCGACTCAGCTTCCATGCTCGCCATTCACACAGACGACGAATGTCCGGGTACACAGGAGAAACAACTATCACATCATCATCTTCATCCTCTTCCGCTTTTCTGTTTTAGGAATGGATGGTAGCAAATCTGTTTTTCTTCACCTTCAAAAAAGACGGGGCGGTGGAGACACAATTCGCTCAAGCAGAGATTCTATCGCTTTCACGCTCTTTTTCTCGCTTGTTCTATCCACAGTTGGTCTTCTAATTGTCTCACGATCGTCTTCAACAGACTTGGTTGTTTCATCAACAATTTCGAGACCGCACTTCTTCAAATAGCTTTTAGAGATTTTCTAGCCGAGTGGCACTCAATTTGTCTTCTCAAGCTCCGAGAGCTTGGTGATTCTTCTTCTTCTTTTGTCCTTGCAGGAAGTTCTCCGTTCGAATACTTCTTCTTCAGATTCCTTGGCGGCGGGGGCCGGTGCATCTTTCCTTGACTGAGGAGCTGCCTTTCTTGGCTTGGCAGTCCTCGTCTTTTTGATGGTCGGAGAAGTTATTTGGGCTTCCTTCTCCACCTCGGTTGCGTGGGCAGGAGACACGGCCGCATGGGCAGGTGACTCGCTCAAGTGGGCTGGTGCATCTTTGGTCTTTTTCAGTAGGGCAACTTTCTTTTGGTGCGCAGGGGCAACTTTCTTCTTCGGAGGGGAGGCAACAACTGTTTCCCCGGGGTCAGCTGATTCCCCCTCGCTTGTGTCCGCCCTCTTCACATGGGCTCTCTTCTGGGCTCCTGAGAGGTTAGCCCTAAACATCTTCTTGTTGACATGGAATGACTTTCCATGTCGAAGGGAAACGCCCTTCACTTCCATCAAATGGCCAATGACTATACCATAGCCGAGTGATCCTTTAAAGGATCCATCTTCCTTGAAAGACTTGTTCGCAACGCTCTGGCAGAGTCTGCTGTAAACAAACTCAGCCCAGTTAACTTTCTTCCCTTGCATGATCGCAACCATGACGATCAGCTTGGTCTTGGACAACTGATTGAAGCTTCCAAACTTCGTGGTTCTACACACTTGGCGACGATATCCACGGTTTATGATAATCGCCCTTCAGCAGCCTTTTCTCATTTGTGTAGATCACTTTCAAAGACACTCGGGTTTGGCTACTTTTTTCCATGTAGCAACCAAGTTGACATCGGCTTCATATATCTCTAGCATGCCTTTCACGGCAAGAAACGATTGCTCGCGAGGTCCTTAGCAGTGATTAAAATGTCCTTGCGGTGGATGAAGGTCTTAATCCCTTCATCCTGCACCTGGACGTTAACATAGAACTGTGCAACTTCTTCAAGTATGTCATCTGATATTCCATCGTGAGAAAGGGTTTTAGTCCGCATTTCTCAATTTTATCCGCAATCTTCTTCACAAGAGGTTCATCGGAAACTGTTTTATCATCCCTTCAAAATCCACAGTTGATCCGTGTGGATTTCCTTTCATGACTTAGTGAGAGAGAAAGACTGGAGAAAATGGATATATAAGGGTTATCAAAGGACGTGTTTTTGGTTTTGAATTTTGATCGAAATCAACGACTCAGATTAGCACGCCACATTGCATTTAATTTCTCGCATTTAATGCGGCAAACATTTATATCCAATCATATGTTTATCAGGACTTTTGACTGTACACGTCGTCATAATTACGCTGATGTCATCCTTAAAAACATTTCGCTCATTAAAAACGACATCGTTTTTGTCACTTAGCTCATAAATGACTCATTTCATCTGCACAAATGACTCAACTCTACTTCTCTCCTTTCGTATAGTGACTCAGCTGTCAGCTAATTTGATACAGCTGACTTCCCGATACGGCTGGGTCACTTGGCTGATTTATGAGATTTGATTTATTTTCATCTTTTCACATTCCATATCTACTCATCAAGTCTTTTGAGTGTCAACTCAGCTCAATTAACCCTAGCTCATGCTTAAGCTCTTCAAATCTTGATTCACATAGGGGTTTGGTGAATATGTCAGCTAACTGTTTATCAGTTGAGATGTATTCCAAGGTGATGTCTTTCTTTTCAACATGATCTCTTATAAAATGATATCTGACATCAATGTGCTTTGTTCTTGAATGCAACACAGGATTCCGAGTGATTGTAATAGCACTTGTGTTATCACACATAATTGGAATTTCTTTTTCTTCAATTTCATAATCTCTCGCCTATTGTCTAATCCATAAGACTTGGGCACAACAATCGCCGCAACTATGTACTCTGCCCTCAGCCTTTTATAGTGATCTTTCAAAAATCTGCCCGTTGAAGAGATAGGTTGATTTTCAAAAGTCACTTGTGTTCGTTGGCTTGTGTTTTCTTGGTCTTTAATCTTGAGATGTATACCTTTCCTCGTATTAAATGAATGTTCAGCTTTTCAAAATCTGACACGAGGTGCAGTGCTTCCCATTGGTTTATTCATTTTGCATGCTTTTGGGACTGAGCACTTTAAGACTTGGCAAAGATGAGGAAGTATTACTTATTTAAGTAATGTTCTTGACTTTTGTGCAACGGATTCTTTTCGATTAACTCCTCCTTGCACCGCTTTTCCCTGTGTGACTTGAGTCTGCTCCATTGATTGAAAGACTCATCTGTCACTTCAACTTGACTTGGCTTCTTTGGTTGACTTAAATGACTCTTCTCACAATTGCCTCACAGTAGATCAATTGAGATGTATTCCAAGGTGATGTCTTTCATTTCAACATGATCTCTTATAAAATGATACCGACATCAATGTGCTTTGTTCTTGAATGCAACACAAGATTCTGAGTGATTGCAATAGCACTTGTGTTATCACACATAATTGGAATTTCTTTTTCTTCAATTTCATAATCTCTCAGCTATTGTCTCATCCATAAGACTTGGGCACAACAACCGCCCGCAACTATGTATCGCCTCGCCTTTTATAGTGATCTTTCAAAACTCGCCCGTTGAAGAGATAGGTTGATTTTCAAAAGTCACTTGTGTTCGTTGGCTTGTGTTTTCTTGGACTTTAATCTTGAGATGTATACCTTTCCCGTATTAAATGAATGTTCAGCTTTTCAAAATCTGACACGAGGTGCAGTGCTTCCCATTGGTTTATTCATTTTGCATGCTTTTGGGATCGAGCACTTTAAGACTTTGGCAAGATGGAAGTATTACTTATTTAAGTAATGTTCTTGACTTTTTGTGCAACGGATTCTTTTGCTTAACTCCTCCTTGCATGCCTTTTCCTGTGTGACTTGAGTCGCTCCATTGATTGAAAGACTCATCTGTCACTTCAACTTGACTTGGCTTCTTTGGTTGACTTAAATGACTCATCTCTCGGTGACTTAAATGGCTCCTTCAGTTGAGTCCTTGGTCTTCTTTCTTGGCCATACTCAGCTATTCTCGGCCAGTAGTCTTCACTTCACATCTTGAGTTGACTTCTTGTATTTCCAGGCATAGCCGACTTGACTCAACCTTATACAACCCTATCTATTACAATAAGAATTACATGAAAATGGGGTGCCAACTTTCTAGTCTAAGTTTTACATGGCATTCATCAAAATCTAAACAATATATTTCCCAACCCTAATATTTGTATAGTCGTCCTTTCAGACTGCCCATTTGTTTGTGGATGATAAGCCGTACTAAAGTTTAGCTTTGTTCCCAAGGCACTTTGTGGACTTTTCCAAAACTTAGAAGTAAAACGCGTATCTCTGTCTGAAATAATTGACACAGGAACTCCATGAAGTCTTACTATCTCCTCAATATAAATTTGTGCATATCGCTCCACACTGAACGTCATCTTAACTGGTAGAAAATGAGCTGACTTTGTTAACCAATCTACTACAACCCAAACAGGCTTGTTTCCCTTGACTGATGGTGGAAGCCCTACCACAAAATCCATAGTTATGTTCTCCCATTTCCATTTTGAAATGTCAAGTGGTTTGAGTAAACCATATGGTCTTTGGTGTTCGGCTTTAACTTGCTGACAAGTCAACATTTTTCCACAAAAGTTCCAATTTCATTTTTCATACTTCGCCACCAAAATACTTCTCTTAAATCTCGATACTTTTTTTGTACCTCTAGGGTGAGTGGTACGGCGACAATGAGCTTCTTCGAGAATTTCTTTTCTAAGCCTTTCTTCTTTAGGAACGCATAATCTCCTTCATAAGTCAAAGTACCATCACTTGTTATAACAAATCCTTTTACTTTCCCTTCACGAGCTTTTTTCCTTCATTTTGCTCAAAAATTTATCTCGAGGTTGAGCTTTTATCTTCTCTCTCGGAGTAGGTTGCACCACCAAAGATGCTAGTACTATCTCTGTGCGTTTAGGTGGCACCACTATTTCAATTCTCATTCGTGAATTCTCTCACAAGATGTTCTTGCTCGATATCAAACTTGACATTTCTCCTTTTGTTTTACGACTTAGTGCATCGGCTAACAACGTTAGCTTTACCCAAATGATAGATGATAGTGCAATCATAGTCATTCACCAATTCCAACCACCTTCTTTGCCTCATGTTTAGCTCTTTCTGAGTGAACAGATATTTCAAGCTTTTGTGGTCGGTGAATATTTCACATCTCCCTCCGTATAGGTAATGGCGCCAGATTTTTAATGCATGCACTACAACAGCTAACTCTAGGTCATGAGTAGGATAGTTTAACTCATGTGGCTTTAGTTGTCTTGAGGCGTAGACAACCACTTTACCATGTTGCATTAGCATGCATCCTAAGCCTTGTTTTGATGCGTCACTATAAATAACAAAATCTTTAGTGGGGTCAGGAATTGTTAATACGATGCGTATAAACCTTCGCTTCAACTCCAAAAGCTTTCTTCGCATTTCTCATTCCATTGGAACTTCTCCTTTTTCTTGTCGTCGAGTCATAGGCGCAACTATCTTTGAGAATCCTTCAATAAATCTCCGATAATACCGCCAAACCTAGAAAATCGCGAACTTCATTCGCATTGGTAGGTGCACTTCATTCGTTGACCGCTTCAACTTTAGCCGGATCCACTTCAATTCCTTAAGCAGTGATTACATGTCCAAGAAACACCACTCGATCTAGCCAAAACTCGCATTTCTTGAATTTCGTATATAACTTTTTCTTGCGAAGTGTTTCTAGCACTATTCTTAAGTCCTTAGTATGTTGCTCTCTATTATTTGAATATACAAGTATATCATCTATAAAGACTATGATGAATTGGTCTAGATATTGGATGAAATACTCTATTCATCAAGTCCATGAATATCGCTAGTGCATTACTTAACCCAAATGGCATTTCTACAAACTCATAATGTCCATATCGGGTTCTAAATGTCGTTTTGGATATCACTCTCTTTAGTTTTTAATTGATGATATCCGAATCTCAAGTCAATCTTAGAGAAAGTCTTTGGCACCTCTCAATTGATCGAACAAGTCTTCAATCCTTGGAGCGGTACTTGTTCTTCATTATGAGTCGATTAAGTTCTCTATAATCGATTCATATTCTAAGTGACCCGTCTTTTTTCTTTACAAAAGAATCGGTGCTCCCACGGTGATACACTAGGTCTAATAAATCCCAAATCCAAAAGTTATTGTATTTGCGCGTTTAACTCTTGTAACTCCTTTGGTGCCATCCTATAGGGTGCCTTAGATATAGGTGTTGCCCCAGGTACCAAATCTATTCCAAATTCAACTCGCGATCTAGAGGAATTCCGGCAAGTCTTTTTGAAATACATCCAAAAATTCTTGCATAATTGGTACGTCATTAGGTGTCACTTCTACTGCCGAGGTATCTACTAAACTCACTAGATATCCTTGACAGTTTTTCTTTTTCAACATCTTTCTTGCCTTCATTGCCGATATCTCTCATGGCACTACCTTAGACTTAATCCCATAAAATTTTATCTCATCATTTTCTGGCAGTTTGAATATTATATCTTTCTCGTGACACTTAATGTCCTTTGATATCTACTAAGCCAATTCATACCTAAGATTACGTCAAAATCATTCATCTTAATTATGTATAGATCAGCTTTTAGATATTTTCCCTATATTCACTTCAACATCCTTATTTCGAGTCGGTTGTTATCGATTTCCAGGATGGCAAGCCAACCTCAAGGGGTTCACTTACTCTAGCACTCTTATGTCCTAATATAGCATGAAATTTGGCGGATAAAAACGAATGTGTGGCACGGTGTCGAAAAGTACAAGAAAGAGGTATTCCAGAGATGGCTAGCATACCCGATATTGTACTGGGTTCGATCGCCTTCTTCCCCGAGTCATAGCATACATTCGAGCTCTACCTCCGGATGTTTGTTCTATTCTTTTTCGCTCAACTTTTAAAAGAGGACAATTAGAGACTTTATGTCATGGCTTCTTACACTTGAAGCATTTTCCTTGTCTAGCTAAACATTGTCCAAAATGATTCTTCTTGCATTTTGGGCAAGTTGGCCTGTCTGCTTGCATAGTTGGATGTGTATTTCCATAAGTCTTTATCTATTTATTTTGATTTTGTTTTGTCCCTTCCCATTTTCTTTTCTCAGACAACACAACCAACTTTTGTTCTTCCTCGTCGCCAGCAAAACTTGCCTCCACCTCATGAGCCCTTCTCACCATCATCGAGTACTCCAAATCTCCTTGAGTAGACAGTATTCCTGATAGTTGTGCTCGAGGTCCCCTTCTGAACCTCAGAGCCTTTTTTAAATCAGTATCTACTAGGTGTGGAGCGAACCGACTTAGTTGATTGAACTGTCTCTCTCATACTGTGATAATTATGTTTCTTTGTTTAAAGTTAAGGAATTTTGTCTCCTTCTTGTCCTGTATGATTGTGGAAAAAAATTCCATTACAATCATTTTGAACTCATCCCATGTTAAAGCATTCTGCTCTTCCTCGATTTTAGTCCTCCAATACCCTTCCCACCAATGATCATCGTCTTCAGTGAGTTGGAAAGCAAAGACATACGACTCTCTCGTTCGCGGCAACCAATAAGTCGAAAATCCTCTATAGCGATCGAAACCATTCTTCTACTGTTGTTGGGCCATCACGACCGTTGAATGTGGGTGGATGATAGTGGTGGAATTGTTCCACAACTCATGCGTTGTTGTTGTTATTGTCCCCATTATTCTACACACCTCTGAGGAACTCAACAATTATATCTCCAGCAGTAGCAGTGGATTGATTTCTTGTGTTAGTGGAGTTCTCACCATTGACTTGATTTCCACGACGGGGAGCCATATTCCTAAGGTCATACATAATGTATTGTTATTATTTATCCCAAATTATTAATGGATTTTGCATGAATTATCTAACTTAAAATCTAAATATCATAATATAATGGTCAAATAAATTAGTATCAATTAAAGGACAACTAAGCTTTATATATAATAAGGATTTATTTATCAATTATTGAAATACATAGACCCATCTATCTCTACTCGATCCATGTCTTCATCTTCCTGGGATCTTCTTAGGATCTTCTTTTCCTCGCTCTTCTAGATCTCCTTACGCCTTCTTCTAGGTTTTCTTAGGTTCTCATCTTTCATGTCATAGTTGATTTTTGGTCGGTCATCATGCCCATCATACTCCAATAACTCAATCCATTTACGATATAACCTGGCAATAAATATCCCGTAGTTGATTTTTGGTCGGTCATCATGCTCGTCATACTCCAATAATGAGGCATAAAGCTTTTCGGCCTTGACATTCCAAAAAGGTAAGCTATCAATCACTCTACGAGAGGCAGCGCGTTCGTTTGGAGCGCCGATGACATTTCTCACATTGTACCACAACTGGTGAATTTTAATTATATATTCTCCAATACTATCCCCCTCCTCAATTTGATAGTTGAAATAATGATTGAGTCGGTTAATTGGATGGTTCGGACCCCAGTTATTATTATTATTGTTCTTTCTTGTAGTGTGGCAAGTGCGAGTTCCTGCCATCTATATATATGTCCATTTGCAACCATAAGTCTATTTTTATATTTTTTTAAGGAATACAAGATTTCTACTCATTTAACATATAAACTGGTATTATATATCTAAAGCAAAATATAGTAACATGAAATCATAATAAAATACATCAAAAAAAAAAACTATACATTTTAATTTTCAATAATTTATTTTTTAACAAGCCTATAGAAACGTGGACCTTCTCTGATACCACTTGTAACGACTCAATTTTATGAAATTAAAGTATTCTAAAATATTATTAAGAAATCATGAATTTATGAATTAAAGTGATGCCAATAATTATAAAAAAGTTTATTTAGAATTTTTTATTTCTTAAGAAAAAAAAGTACAATCATAATAATAATGATAATAATAATAATAATAATAATAATATAATAATAATATTACATCTTCCAAATTGAATATCCAACAATTGTTCCAAGCATAAACCGGAAAAAATTAAAGACATAAATCTAAAATTTAGTCCGATCATAATTATTTAAAATATAAATATATAGCATGATTTATTCCACCATCTACAACATCATATCCTCATTAGGACTCCTCAACCGAAAGTCATGATGATAATAATAGGGGTGAGCTTCATCTCGCTCAAAAGAGGGATATGTCAATATTTAATATAACATGAAAAACATTCACATAATTACAAATAAAGAAATTCATTAATTTCTCTTTTTCCTCTAATCGCCAGTTCTGGATATAGCATTGCGGGTTCACCCAAGATACGTTTGATCTCGGACTCTTTTCATAGCCCTAGCTTATATGAATTCCTCTTGACATATTTGAATGAAGTACAATCATGCAACATTAAATGAAGACAAATAATATAAAAATCCCTACCTTAATAACCGTAGATACTTGATGTAGAAAAATTGAACGACAAAAGTCCTAGTCCCCGATCCCCTCATTTTCTATTATAGAGAATTTAGAATGTTGTGAAAAAATATGTGGGTTAACCATGTATTTATAGGCTAATTTTTATTTTTATTTCTATATATTTTTTTTAAAATCCTAAATTAACCTCTAATATAACCCCTATAAACTAACCCCTAAAATAACTCCTAAATTAACCCCTATTTATTTATTTATTTTTTCTTGTTATCACAACTCATGTATCACCAAGGACTCTTTCATAGTGTGTTGCGGTTGAGCCTTCGACGGGTCACCAGATCAAAATCTCCACATCTTTGTTGCTCACACTTTCAAAGGCATTCGGAGGGATGCTAGGATCGAGAAAATGCGCATACATGAGGCTCGAGAGCCTTAGCCTTCTCCGTGCCTTAGCCTTCTCCTTGTCCTTCTTTTCATATAACAAGACAAAGGCAAAGGTAAGAGAGAGAGCGAATATGAGCGTTGCTCAAATAGGATATATTCCTCCTCATTGATTATCTCCGGCCTTTCAAATTGAAGCCGGCTGGCAATCAGCTTCCAAGCTCTCCATTCGTGCAACCTATCTTTAATTTCTAGATATGCTAGGGATAATGGACAAACGTCATCATCATAATCTTCTTGCATAGGCTTTTCAAGAGTAGCCTTCTCTACCTCAAAGCAAGAGCAACATCGGTCCGAGGTATGACAATTAAATCATATTTGATTGTATCAGTTGTGTCTTGTTCAATTGTACCTTTGATTGTATCAGTTGTGTCTTATTATGGAACAGCTGAACTATTTTGAGCTTCTTCAGCTGTTGGCTTATGAGCTAGGGCCTTATGAGTTGTGTCTTGTTCAGATATATGTGGCGAGGCAACTGCTTGAGTTTCTTGAGCGGTCCCTTGTTCACCATCGCCATCCTTTGATTTCTTAGTTGTGGCTGATACAGCTGGCTCAACAACCTTCGCAGCTGCCTTCACAAGTCTCCTCATGGTCCTCCTCTCCAGGGGAACTTATGGCTCAACTTGGTCTGGATCCTCAACCGTGAAGACTAAGTCTCTTGTCTTCTCGCTTCTACAGTTGGTTTTGAGGCACAATCGTTTCTCTTCTTTTCTTATCACAGGGGGAGGAGCTGAACGGGTTTGCCGAGGGAGCTGGAGTGAAACAGTTGTATCCTCGGGGACATGCTCAGATGATTCCCCCTCAAAAGTAGCAACCTTCTTCGTATGAGCCTGCTTCTGGGCACTTGAAAGGTTATCCTTGAACATTCTCTTATTTGCATGGAAGGGTTTCCCATTGCGTAGGGGCACACCATTCTTCTCCATCAAATGACCTAGAATCAGGCCATAACCAAGGAACCCATGAACTTGCCACCAGCCACCTTCACGTTGAGCACATTTTGGCCCAATTTCCCAAAAATGAACTCATCCCAGTTCACCTCCTTCTCCTCCATTATGGTTTACATAACAATCAGTTTAGTCTGACAGAGCTGATTGAAAGAGTCAAACTTCATGTCGATACACTAGGCTACCACGTCCAAGAGCTTGTGGTAGCCATCTTTTATCAGCTTTTTTTAAAGCTGAGAAGTTGGGTTTCCAGCATTCTCTGGCTTGGCTATCTCCCTCCAAGACGCAGCCAAATCAACATCCTTTCTAGTCAACTCCTTAAGGCCACTGGAAGGAAGGTAAAGGTGCTCAACCAAGTCAACTGCAACCAACTTAAAGTCCTTTCCGTTCACAGATGGATGGATTTCATCATCATGAACTGAGGCATTCACATGGTACATAGCCACCTCCTCAAGAAATGTCTGGGAAATTTCCAACTTCATAAACTTCTTGAGACTAGCTTTCTCAAGTTTCTGAGCCATCTTCACAACGAGATCCTTGTCAATGCCCTATTTGACAAGGCCTTAAAAATCCATGAGAGCGCCTGCGTGGATTTTCTCAACAAGCTTAACAAAATCTTATTTTGGAGCCATTTCTAGTATTGAGATCGAAAGATGAAAAATTAGGGTTTTTCGGAGTTTCTTTGAGGAGAGGATTTTGGGAGTCTTCGAGTGCAAGAGAATGAAAGTGAAGAGAGAGCAAATGAAATTTCTCTATATATGGGACTTGAAAGGACAGTTTTAGAATTTGAAAATGTTTAAAACACAATCAACGGTTGAGATTAAGAGATTCAAACCGCATTAATTTTCCCACATTAAATGCAGCATCATTTATATCCAATCATGGGTAAACCGTCTCAGGCTTTTACGGACATCATTTAATGATGTTGATGTCAAGCCTAATATATTCCCGCTCAAAGAAAAAAACTCCGTTTTATCTCTTAGCTACATAAATGTTTTAACTTTCTTCATTTATGACTTGACTCTGCTTTTTTCTTTCATCAATTCGACTGATTGATACTCAGCTGTCTAGCTAACTCGATATAGTTGACTAGCCATATAATCTGTTTCACTTGGCTGAATGAGTGAAACTTTTCTGATATGCTATTCTCCCAACTTTAACTCTTCTGAGTGAGTCTTCTGAGCTTCCTAACACATTTCAATCAATCCAAGCTCATTAAGTTCTTCAAATCTTGATTCACATAAGGGCTTTATGAATATCTCACCTAACTACTTCTCAGTTGATATGTATTCCAATGTTGTGTCTTTCTTTTCAACCTGATCTCTTATGAAATAAAATCTAACATCAATGTGCTTGGTTCTTGAATGAAATCTTTGGATTTTGAATAATTGCAATGGCACTTATGTTATCACACATAATTGAGTCTTTCTTTCTTTAATATCATAATCTCTCGAGTTGTTGCCTCATCCATAGAACTTGGGCGCAATTTTGTTCTGTAGTAATATACTTTGCCAGTTTGTGGATATAGCTATTGAATTTTGTTTCTTCTTTGAACCAAGACACCAATCTATTTCTAAGCATTTGACAAGTACCAAATGTACTCTTCTTGACAATTCTACATCCAACATAGTCAGAATCTGAATATCCAATCAGCTTAAATCCTCCTTCCTTTGGATACCATAAGCCAACCTCTTGTCTTCCCTTCAAATATCATAGGATTCTCTTAGCTGTAGTCATATGACTTTTCTTTGGAGCAGACTGGAATCTGGCACATACACCTACAACAAAGATGATGGCTGGTCTGCTAGTAGTCAAGTAAAGCAATGATCCAATCAGTGCTCTATATCTTGTTTGATCAATAGGTTTTCTTTCTGCATCCATATCCATCTTCACATATGTATTCATGGGAATCTTCACAAATGGCTTCTCTTCCATACCAATTTTTTTCATTAAATCCTGGTATATTTGGTTTGACTTATAAACATTCCATCCTTCATTTGCTTGACTTGAAGACCTAGAAAGAAAGTCACTCTCTCCCATCATGCTCATCTCAAACTTCCTTGCATAAGATTTGAGAATTTGTCACATAGCTATTTGTTTATGGATCCAAAAATGATGTCATCCACATATATTTGAATAGGTAGAATACTCTCTCCATCTTGAATTCTGAAGAGTGTTCTATCAATTTTGCCATTGGTGAATCCATTGTCTATAAGAAACTGAGACAATGTGTCATACCATGCTCTTGGTGCTTGTTTCAAACCATACAATGATTTCTTGAGCTGTAGACTTTATCTCCAATAGTTTTCTACTCAAAACCTGGAGGTTGTTCTACATAGACTTCTTCTTCCAAAAGTCCATTCAAAAATACACTCTTCACATTCATTTGGTAGGCTGTGAAGTTTTTGTGTGCTGCATAAGCAAGAAACATCATTATTGCTTCCAATCTTGCAACAGGTGCAAAGGTTTCATCAAAATCTATTCCTTCTTCTTGGAAATACCCTTTGGCTACCAACCTTGCTTTGTTTCTTACTACAGATTCTTCTTCATTCATCTTGTTTCTGAATACCCACTTAGTACCAATAACATTCTTGTGGGTAGGCCTTTGAACCAATTCCCAAATTTTATTCCTTTCAAACTGATTCAACTCTTCCTGCATAGCTAGAATCCAATATGTGTCATCCAATGCTTGTAACACATCCTTTGGCTCAATTTGAGAAATAAAACAAGTGAACATACGTTATTGTTGAGTCTTGGATCTGGTTCTTACCCCTTCTCTAACATCTCTAATAACTAACTCTGGTGGATGGTTTCTCAGCCATCTCACATCTGCTTAGAGTAAGTCTGTTGGATTAAGTCTTCTTAGAGCTACGTTATCTTGAACTTCTTCTTGATCATCATCATTCGGTGCAAACCTTCCAATCGTCTTTGAGATTCAAACAATCTCATCTTCATTTGGGTTGAGTCTTCGATATCCGCTCAATATAGGGACTCTTCTAAACATTGATTGATTCATCTTGTCGGCCTAACTCATCAATGTATTCTTCATTTACATTAGGTTCATCAACAACTACATGGATATACTCTTCTATGACCATAGTCCTCTTATTCAACACTCTGAAAGCTTACTCTCAGCAGAGTATCCCAAAAAGATACCTTCATCAGCTTTAGCATCAAAAGCTTTCAAATTGTCCTTGCCATTGTTATGAATGAAACACTTGCATCCAAAGATATGAAGATATCCAACATTAGGCTTCTTTCATGTCCAAATTTCATATGGGGTTTTGGACAACTGTCTATTGATCATACACCTTTTCTGATTGTAACATGCAGTGTTAATGGATTCATTCCAAAATCTCTTAGTCTATCTAGCTTCAGCTAACATAGTCTGTGCAGCTTTCTTGAGGGTTATGTTCCTTCTTTCAGCTACTCCATTCTGATGTTAGCTCATACTCAGCAAATTGAAATTCAGCCCTTCAACATAGGCTACATCTGTGATTTCCAGTCCATTTTTCTTTATGGATCCAATGCCTCTTATTTCCCTTAGCCCTTCATTTCCTCCAAATATAACTTTTGCTCCTCTTAACTCCTTGAAGTTTGTTAGATTCTTCTTATTTCCAGTCATGTGTCTGGAACAAACACTATCCATATACCAGGTTCCTTGGCACTCAGTTTTTCCCCTAACCTGCAATCAAGGAAATCAAGTTTAGGTACCCAAATCTATTTGGGTCCTGAGGGGTTAGCACTACAAAATGATAAAACCGACTATAGCCAAATGATCTGACTCTAAGAGGTTGCCACCTATTAGTTCCATAATCATAATGAATCTTAGCAAATTTCTTTGGACCTTTAGGAACATACAATTGTCTCTTTTGTCTGTATGCCAATGAGTGTGTTGGTGCATTTGTTTTTTTTGGATAATATGGAAATTTTTGTGCATAGTGAGCATTGTCCTTGGGTGCATATGTGTGCTGATATTGGTTCCTTTGTCTAGGAAAAGACCTACAATGAGTCTGAGGTCTTTGCCACCTGGGCTTGTATCCCATAGGACTTGGCTGATATCTCATTTGATTATTCGAATCAGACTGACTAGGTAATTTCTACCATTCCCTTCATATGGCTTTCTTTGCTGAAACCTCTAGGGCTTTTGGTAGTTCTGCTTTGCCTTCACAGAAAACTTTATGTTTGGAGTCTGCTGATGGACTATTTTGAATTTTGTTTCAGTTGTCCTTTCAGCATACTCAGATGGCTTCTTGCCTTTGCCTTTATAACCTAGGCCATCATATGTGTGCTTGTGATTGAAAGTAGGTGCAACATGTGGTGTTTTTGGCTTTTGGACTCTCCCATTGCATGAGGATCCCTTTTCCAAAACCACTCTTGGAGTTTGAACATTGACAAAGGAATTGAATTCTATGCCTATTTTATTCCACTCTCTTTTTGTATCATTATCAATTCATCCATTATTTTTGATGACTTACTGAATGATACAATCACATTTTTCAAATCTTTTTCCCTCTTTTCTGTTTCAGCTAAGTCTAATTTGAACTTAGCAATCTCAGCCTTCAGCTCACTGTTCTCAGCAATAATGTGACTTAGTGTACTCAGCTCCTTAGTCATATGTGAGTTTTGGCTTTTGAGCTGGTTGT
Source organism: Rehmannia glutinosa (assembly GCA_016081115.2). NCBI lineage: Eukaryota > Viridiplantae > Streptophyta > Magnoliopsida > Lamiales > Orobanchaceae > Rehmannia > Rehmannia glutinosa. Next base: position 81,603,585 of record CM071936.1, on the reverse strand, counting down.
TTTCCTCATGTAAAAATGTGTGAGAGGATTTTATGTGCGCAAAATCTTTCATCATTTTGCCAATGGAATCATAAAGATTTGTGGGTGATGATGTGTTTGTGTCACTAGCACTATCATCACAATTAGAATGAGATGAGTTAGAACGTACCTCATCTTCCTGTTGTTTGGCATCTTGTTCTTTGGCTATGCGGCATATCAGTGCTTCTTCTTCAGTATCTGAGGATTAGTATGCCTCGATGTTGTCTGACTCAGCTGGATCTTTGCACTTGGTTGTGTCAGTTTCAGCAGCTAACATGGCTTTCTTCTTTTCTTGTCTCCTTTCTCTGAAGACTTTTTTTTCCTCCTCATTTCTATACTTCTTGACTGGTGGATAGGGACAGTCAACAACAAAGTGTCCTGGTTAAAATATGTTTTCAACACTTGTTTTTAAGCTTGGTTATTATCAGTTGACTTAGCAAATATAACAAACAACAATAAAGATATGCAAGAAAGTAAAGTATTGAATGTAAAAGACACAGAGCTATTTTTTTAGTGGTTCGAGGATGGGGTAATTCCTCTAATCCACTCTTCTCTAACCCCTAGAGGTAATACACTAGGTAACATTAACTTTGTTACAAAATGGTGACAGTCCAAGCTAAGCCTTGATCACACAGCTGGCTTAGCTTCTAAGACTCAGCTTCTTCACAAGACAGTTGTCCTGCTACTTCAGCTCCTTTAGACTCTTGGATTTATTCACACAACCCTCTAACAAGTCCAAAGCTTCTGGTTCGAACTAGAACCTCACTACACTTCCTTCAACCTTGGATGTGTAGACCCCTTGTCTTTAAACAAGTTTTACTCTTCAACAGTTTGAAGTTGTCTTTCCTTCATTGAGTGTGTTGGATCGATTTTTTTTGAGTTTTAGGCTTGAGGATAGTATTGAATGCTTGAGAATATTTTGATTTTGATTGTTGATTATTGTCTATTACTTTGCTTGCATTCGTTGCTCATATCCTTCTCTCAAATGATTCCTCGTCCTTTTATAGTGCTTGTTTGAAAAATATATCCGTTGAAGAGATAGATTTATTTTTCAAACTACACTTTGAGGTTGTTGGCTTGTCATGTCTTGCAACATTGCTATAGATTGATCCTCAAATTCATGCTCTACAGCCTTTCTTGAATCTCTGCAAATTTCCAGGAGCATCAGATTGGTTCCTTGCTTTTTGCACTCTTTCAGCAAAACATCTGACACATACCTACTTTCAGCAAACAATTGACTTTGCTGGACAATGGATCTCTTCAGCTTTCTAGAGTCCTTTCTACTGCATAACCCCTTACACAGTCAACTACATTTATCTGGGAGTGACTCAGCTGTCAGTCTGCCAACTGAGACATCTTTTTGCCACTTGAATGATACTTGACTTCACTTCACTCAGCTGCCACACAGATAATTCTTCTCTTCGATCGTCAGTCAACTCCAGCAATCTTCAACTTGGCTACTTTGACTCAGCTAATAGAACCTAATCTATTATAAGTTGATTTACAGACAGAATTGGAGTGCCAACTTACTAATCTAAGTTTTACATGGTATCACCAAAATCTATTATATAAATTTCCCAACATTATGGTATTAAGCTCTTCTTGATCTTTTCTTCGGAGCTCAAATTCATAAGCTTTCAGATCTGAGAATAGCTCATGGTTAGAGGTTCTTGTCAAGTCCATAGAATGTCTCAAAGCCATCACCTTCATTTCCCACTCAGCTGGGAGAGACCTAAGGATTTTCATACACATCTCCTTTTGTGTGTATTCTTTAACCAGAGCAGAAAGCTCATTTGTAATATCTGTAAATCTGGAATCCAGCTGATCCAGTGTTTCACCTGCAAGCATTTTAAAACTTTCAAATTTTTGTACATCAACAGTATATTTATTTTCTTTAATTCACTTCTCCCATATCTCGCGAGCCTTTCTGCATGATTTCATTTTGTTGAATGTAAAGGATATCCTTGGCAACATTATACAGGTTGTATCTCTTTCGATCCTTATTGGTCCATTCGCATCTTGGCTTTTCGACCATTGGATGCCTTGGTGCAAAGACGTCCGAAATATATGTCTTTGGTCTTGTGCTGCAGCAGCCTCTCCTTCACCGCTGGTGCAACAAAGAAGACGATTGGAGCTCTCTTGTTGTATTCACCTTCATTATTTGTATGGGTCTATCCTCAATGACAAACCACATGTCATCGTGTAATGCTGAAAGGTGTGCCTGTATATGAATCTTCCAATCATCAAATTCCTCTATAGCGAACATAATAATGTGAGATAGATTTGCTTCCAAGATAATACCTTTTGAAAGAAAGTTTTAAAACATCAACTGTTGCATCTTTAAAAAGGATTGATATCTATTTCCGTAACCAGTGCGAAAAGTTCTTTAAAACAACCACTCTGATACCACTTGGAGGTCCTAAAGGGTGTTTATGTTAAGTCTTGAAGAGGGGTTGAATAGGTTTAACCAATTTTCGATTTTTGTCCTTTAAATCAAAGTTTTAATCACAAGTCAGCTTAGTCCTTGAGGGACAACTTAGTTCAATCTCAACAGTAAAGTTAGCCATTCAACAGACTCGAGAGAACTGTTGATAAGATGAGTCATTTGAGTGAAGTGACCTTTTTATAAAAACAACTAACTTGGTTTTTAGCAGAAGTCTTACACCTTTAGTTTGAAATATGTTCTCAACACTTGTTTTAAGGTTAAGCTATTATCCGTAGACTTAGAAAATTTATCAATCAGCAGATATGGATGTGCAAGAAATAAATGTGCGGAAAGTAAATGACACATAGCAATTTATAGTGGTTCGAGAATGGGGAAATTTCTCTACTCCACTCTTCTCCAACTCATGGAGGTAATCCACTAAATTAACAACTATTACAATCTCTATACAACAGTCCGAGAAAGCCTTGATCACACAACTAGCTTCACTCTTAGGACTCAACTTTTCACAAGACGGTTGTCTTGCTACTTCAGCTCCTTCAGATTCTTGGATTTGATCACGTAGCCTTCCAACGAATCCAAAGTTTTGGTTCGAACTAGAACCTTACTGCACTTCCTTCAACCTTGGATGTACAGACCCTTTTGTTTTTCAACAAGTTTCCTCTTCAACAGTTTGAAGCTTTCTTTCCTTCACTGAGTATGTTGGATCGATATACTTCGAGTTTTAGGCTTGAGAATAGAATGTATTGCTTGAGAGTATTTCGCACTTTGCTTAGATTGCTTGAATGCTCTTATGCCATAAGTATGATACACTCTCAAATGAATTTCTTAGCCTTTTATAGTGACAGTTTGAAAAATGTATCCGTTGTAGAGATAGATCCATTTTTCAAACCTCACTTCATGGTCGTTATGCAGCAATTGATGTTGACCCAACCTTGTATTAATGGGCTGCAGGTTTGCCTGAACCTCTGCAGGTGTGCAGGAACATCCTTTTGGTTCCCAGCCTTTTACACTCTTTCAACAAAATAGCTTTAAGATTGTAGTCTATCATCTTTTCTCTTTTAGCAAAGATTTGACTTTACTTATCAACGGACATATTTAGCTTTCTTGAGTCCTTTTTGCTGTTGAACCCCTTTGATAGTCTTCTCCACTTATCTGGAGTGCCTTAGCTATCAGTCTGTTGACTAAGACAACTTTTTGGTACTTGACTGATCCTTCATCTTCGACACTCAGCTGCAACATAGCTGAATCTTCACTTTGATCTTCAGTCAACTTCTGCAATCTTCAACTTAGCTGCTTCAACTCACCTTATAGGACCTATCTATTGCATAGTTGAATTTACAATGGAATTGGGGTGCCAACTTCCGAATCTAAGTTTTACATAGCATCATCAAAAATCTATACAATAAATTTTCCAACACCATGGCTCATCTTTTTAAACTGGAAGGAGAGTTACTGCAAGACCTCATGAAGTAATTTGGGGAGGCCGCAGGGAGCGCCAAGCGAGAAGGCAGATCATTGATAATACATAAGGATAGAGCCCTCCTTCCAGAGAGACACCATGCAACAACTCAAAGAGCTGAAGGAGGCCTAGGTAAAGGGGACGCCCTAGCCTGGCCAAAAGAGCGTCTTTCCGCAATCTCCTCCTCCTGAAGGGCTCTGTTCACCAGACAAGTCCGTTGAACCCGAGAAGCTCTCCAGCTCAATGAAATTACTCGAACACTCTAAGACAATAATGCTCCCAAAGCCGCACGAGGATAACCCCAAGCTTTGCGAGCTGCATGAAGACCCCTCGTAAAGGCACCTTACCATTGGAGGTCGTAGCAACAGCAGTTGCTGCATGAATAATGACCCTCACTCGACTAGAACGAAAGAGAGTAAAAATGAACTGGAGAGTAACCAGACACTGAAGAAGTCATCACCATTGATGGAGGAAAAACCTACCTTGAAATCTAGAAAGGATAGGCACAAACTTCCCTTAGCGCTCGGGGTGAGAATCCAAGAGCCATCTGAACTAGTCAAACGATATCTGGAGCAAGCAACCATTTACGGGAAGATAGAAATCCCCAGACAACCTATCGATGAACAATCCTCAGCTGAAGGGAGCTTCGTAAAATCCCCATTCATTGGATAGGTACACCCCAACATAACACATTGGAAAAGACAAAAACTCCATAAATGGAGAGAGCTGAACATTGAAGGAATCAGCCTAGAACCCATCGCACACAGAACAGGGAGAAGCCAAACATCCGTTGAAGTGTTTGCACTTGGCATTCTCTCAGGACAAGGGACTCCCTCAAATTTCTTTTGATCTCTCAAGTTTTTGCTCAAGCCGCTCGAGAGAAATGGAGACAGGCCAGTGAGGACACTCAGAAGAGCCATGCAAAGTCTAAAGTCCCAAGCCTCCAAGAGTAGCACAATTCATTCAACTATAATAGTGAAAATTCTAGAGCGAAAGGAGGAATATCAAACACCATGGACAAAGGCGGAAATGGAATGACTGAACCAAAAACTCAAATGCCCGGTAACACCTCGACCTCCGAGCGAAATGAAAGAAAGACCAGAATTCGGAATCCGACTTGAAATATAAGGAAACTCTAAAGAAAATGGGGAAAAGCACAAAGGAGAATGGGCAGGGGGCTTGGGATTCCCCCCGGGGTCGCACCCTCCACCCGGGAGGGCACCAGGGCGCAATCTTATGGCCGCCTAATGAGGGCGCCCCTTGGCGCCCTCTATTGCATGTGGTTCTCTCATCTCTCTTTGCTTGCCACACTCCACTCATTACTTCAACACCCCCTAGGGACGTCAACACTTCACATCTTCTGAAGACCAATGGAGAAACAAATTCCCGAGTAAATACATGGACCATAATCCTCCAACTAAGCTCATATCAAGAAAAACTTCCATATGGTGGAGTCATTAATATCATTTCCAGAAGTCCAGAGGACATGGAGTACAATGAAAGCCAACATGGTCGTCACTTCCAAGCATAGGACACCAAACTCCAACATAGAAAAGAAGGTACCCACAACGATTGTAACATAAGACTCTAGAAGACCAAGTTTGAACGAACCAAGGGCTCACACACCCGCGATTCGGCTAAGTTTGAGTTATTAACAAAGATAAGAATCAATGAGCCACTCGCAAATGCCCGCACAAAGGAGCACGCTATCCAGATTTGGATGCTTGACCTTGGCTACCCAACGGGAGCTGCATAAAAATACTGAAGAAGTCTTAAGGAAGAAGATCACTCAAATCAGTCATTAACAAGCTCCACTAAAAGCTTATTCTACCACAAACACCAATATAAGAAATATTAATTTGATTGGAGTCGTCAGCATAACTTCTGGAGGCCTTGAAGAAGAAGACAAACTCTCCAGAACAGTCGCAACGATCAAGTTCACGAGCGAGGTCAACATACACTCACATAGGTGATGGATGCCCACACCATATCGCGAAGATAAGTCTAAAGTGACACAACTATTGAAGATATCAAGACTACTTGGGAATGCTATTTTGCTGCATTAAAAATAAGCAAGCTCCCCCGACTAGACAGTGAAAGCGCCACACCATCTTTGGAGCTGCGGATATCGCCACATCCCTTATTAAAAATCTATAGTGAGGTAGCTTAATGCTATCCAAGATTCCCGGGGGTTGCCCATAATAAGGTAGCTTAGCGCTATCCAGGGTACCCGGAAAATGCCCAAAGTAAGGTATCATTGCGTTATCTAGGGCTACAGAGATTGCCCATAGTGAGGTAGTTTCGCGCTATGTAGGGTCCTTCATTAAAGCCCATAGTGAGGTAGCTTAGTGCTATTTAGGGTTCCCGGGGGTTGCCCATAGTGAGGTAGCTTAGCGCTATCCAAGGTACCTGGGAAATTCCCACAGTGAGGTAGCATTGCGCTATCCAGAGCAACAAAGATCGCCCATAGTGAGGTAGCTTCTCGCTATCCAGAGCCCCTCATTAAAACCCATAGTGAGGTAGCTTAGCGCTATCCAGGATTCCCGGGGATTGCCCATAGTAAGGTAGCTTAATGCTGTCCAGGGTTTCCGAGAAATGCTCATAGTGAGGTAGCATATTGCGTTATCCAGGGCTACAAAGGTCTCCCATAGGGAGGTAGCTTCACGATATCCAGGGCCGCTCGTTAAAACCCATATTGAGGTAGCTTAGCGCTATCCACGGTTCTTGGGGAATGCCCCTAGTGAGGTAGCATTACGTTATCTGAGGTCCTTAATATATTAACCTCATCCGGTTAAGACCTTGGATGGGAAGACCTCATCCGGCTAAGACCCCGGGTGAGAGAGGCGTCTTGACAGGAGAGGTCCTAATAAATTTTCCTCCTCCGGCGAAGACCACGGAAGAAGGGGCCGCATTACAAGGATCCTTGTAAATTCTCCTCCACAAGGAAAATGTGCAAGAAAATAGAAAAGCCAAAAGAGCTAACACAAATGGAGAAGAGATTAAAGTGCTAAAGCAAAAATTATGAAGGAAGCTCCAGAAGGGTGCCTCCAGACTATTAAAAGGCGCCCCCGAGCTCCATGAGGGCGCCCACTCCGAGCATCGGAAGGGCACCCCACGAAATATTCTTCTCCGGTGAATAAAGAAGGCAAAAGCTATAACACCGAGAGGAAAGAGATCGAAGCAATGGAGTAAGAACTGAAGAAGAGCCCAAGAAGAGTGCCCCCCTCCGGGCTTCATAAAGCGCCCTCTCCGAACTCCGAGAAGGGCGTCCCTTGAGCTTGGGAAGGGCGGCCTCAGGTAGCTCCAAAACAAGTAATTCCGGCTATTCCGAAGAAATCAGGACTTTTCTCCAAAGGAAAGATCCACCTCAATGTGGAAAGCGAACAAGTTTCTCACCAGCAAGAAGTCACATGCAAATATTACGAGTAAATCATGATAAAAGAAAGCATATAAGCATAAGGAAGAACATCATATAGCATGAGTGCAATGGAATATCATCCGGCCTCATGGGGCGAAGAAACATCTCAAGAGAAAGCAAGAAATATCCAAGTGTCTAAATCAAGCCCTAAACTTAGGTCTGTGCACAGTTCGTTTAATCGGTCAAACCGAACTGGAAACAAAAATTCGGTTCGAACTGAAATTGAACCGAAAAATTCGGTTCAGTTTTTGGTTTTTATATTTTAGAATTTTGATTTTTTGGTTCGGTTCAGCTTTGGAACTTGGGTTAACCGAACTGAATCAAAAAATCGAAATGTTTTTTCTTATATATATCATCAATTGCTAAGTTGAATATCACCTCTAAAAAAAAAGCAATTTTTCAGTCTACAAAGTTGAGAGCAGAGAGGCAGACACTGAGATCTGAAATAAAATAAAGAAAAAAGCACTTTTTTATTTTGGTCTACAAAAAAAGCTCTTCTTCTTAAAAGTTAACTTAAAAGTTAAAACCCTCATAAACTGAGTCTCTGCTATCGCCTCTCTCTCTCGACTCTGTCTACAAAAAGCATTTTTTTTTTCATTTTTGTTGTGCAATTTTCAGTGCAATTTTTGAACTGTAAGGTATTGGACTGTTCAGGTTTTTTCTCATGCAAATACACATATGTTTTTTTAAATTTTTCGGTTCACCTCTAACCGAATTGAAAAATTGAATTTTCGGTTCGATTTTTAACAAAACCAAAATTAATACTTTGGTTCGGTTTTGGTTTGGGATTTTGGCGAACTAAAATTTCAGTTCGATTCGATCCAGTTTGGCCGAACGAACACCCCTAACTGAAGGGTGCTCTCTCCAAGCTCCAGAAGGGTGCTCTCTCCGAGCTCGAAAAGGGTGCTCCCTATGAGCTCTAGAAGGGATAAAGCAAAACACAAGTGTCTCCAGCCACTCCGGAAGAATTAAAAGCTTCCTTCCAAAAGGGAGGGTTCATCTCTGCAAAAAGAACAAGTCCCCACGGATAAAGAATCAGAAGCTAAACTCCGGAGAAGACAAAAGAATGAGGGAACGGAAGAAATATCGGAATCTGGGATATGACTTGAGATATATGAAAACTCGGGGAAAATGGAGAAGATCGGGAAGAAAAATAGACCAGGGGGCTTGTGACTCCTCCCGAGGAGGGCGCCCGAGCGTGCCATTGGGCTCGTCCGGGGAGGGCGCCAAGGGGGCGCCCTTGCCAACTCCGGGGAGGTGCCCCTAGGTGACCTCTATGGCTCAAGGTGCTCTCATCTCTCTCTCTCTCTCTGCTCGATGCACTCCAACTCTCCATGGATTCTCACCTCAAGTCTCACCTCAATTCTCATCTCAAGTCTCACCTCAAGCCTCACCTCACCTCTCACTTTCAATAAATTTCCTAAGTCTTCTACAAAGCAAATTTCAAAGTTGAGAGGTAGAGAGAGAAAATTTAACTTTGGAAGACATGATCAAAGGCTTTCCTTTCAAGCGTCCTCGTGCAAAAGCAGTCAAAGATCATCCGAAGGCAAGACAAGAGGTGCAAACAGGACAAGCCAAATATTTTTACACCGGATAAGCTCATGCATTGCTCCATCCCTCCGCAGCACTGGAGCTGGGAAGCTGATGTTGGGGACAAAATCGGTATTTAATTAATATATAATTTATTTTATATATGTTTATTTAATATTAATTGCCCAATAGACTCTTGATAAATAAAACGGCCCAATGGTGCCCGGATCTGGCCCATCGGCCGTTTTCTCCTACGCGGACTAACCTATAAGACAAATTCTCCTACACGGCCCACGGGGCCCATCTCCCAGGTATAAAAGAGGTCCCTCCTATTATTTGTAAGTTAATTAATTCATCATTCTCCTATGCATTTATTATACAGTATTTGTTTACTGTTTATTCTCTCGTTCACCATGTTGACTTGAGTGTTGTAGGGGCCTCCATGGGCAACCCCCAGAGACCCCCCTAACATTTGCGTACGTGTGCAGGCAAGTTCCCAGTCAAATAATTTTTCAGCTCTCGGAGAAAAAGACTTGAAGACTTCCCCCTCTGGGAAGAGGATTGACAAAAGACTTCCCTCTTGGGAAGATGATTTTGGTCAACCTAGTTGACTTGGAGTGATCTGTCTTAAAAAACAGTATCAAAAACACTAAATTTATAAAGTACAATATTGTTGCTGCTAAAAAGCGCAAATCACTCCAAGTTAAGGTTTCTGAATTAAATGTCCAACTTCTTCTCAGGAGCTAGTAGTTCTTCTGATGGAAAATTGCATGCGACACCTGTAGGTCCCAAGGGGTGTGAGTAAAGTTTAGAAGGGGGGTTGAATAAACCTTACCAACTTTTTGATTTTAGTCCTTTTGAAATAATACAGAGTTAATTCCACAGCTAAGTCTTTGATGGACAGCTAAGTTAGTTAATCAGCAGAGTTAGCCACTCAACAGACTCGAAAGAGCTGTTGATAGAATAACTCAGCTGTTTAGACTAAACCTTAACTTGGCTGTGATGAGATTTTCAGCGGAAGACTTATCACCCTTGAATTTGATTTAAGTTTGTTTTAACACTTGGTTTTAACACGGGCTATGGACATATTTTTGAAGTATCCTTCGGATTCAAGCAATTTAAATTGTTTCAATACGTCTAGTACACGGGCATTCGTCTTCTTTTCAACCTCCTTCATCCCTGCTTCCACAATTCTTCTTTTCTCAGACATAGGCACAGCAGAGTGTTGGAGCGGCAGAGTCACCGGAAGTTTGTTGATTATGCTAGCTGTGACATGACCTTGTTGAAGGGTTTCAGCAAGCATTAAGGTTACATCATTTGACCTTTTCCCCTCAACAGTTTTTCCCTTCTCCTTCATCTTCTCACCAGCTGTCTCTTTCTTCTCTACAACAGTTGTCTCATTTTCCTTCTCAACAACCATCTCCTTCAACATCTTTAGGTATTCCTCTTCCCCCTTTTTGGCATCATCAAAGGAGAGAGGAACCCCTGGAAACATGCCTGCGAGCATGAAATCAAGGCGGTTTAAAGCGGAATTCTGCTTGGAATCTGCTGCGGCATAGCCGCATTTAAACAAGTGGCCTTTGACTCAGTTGTAACCAGTTTCATTTCAGCCATGAGGAGGCTGAATTTGGCATTCATAGTCTCCTCAAATCGCAAAATTTCTTTCTTCTGAAACTCCTGCAGCAGCTCCATTTCGGTTTTGTGAGAGGCATGCAACCTCTCAATGTACTCCTACATTCTCTGCTTCATGTCAACATTGGCTGCGCTCCAAACAAGCATTCTGTTATAGAGTGCCTTGAAGTAACGAACTTGTTCGAGACACATTGCAGACTGCTGCTGACACCACTCCGTGATTCTTATCATTATCCCTCTCAAGTCGGTTGTGAGGGTAGCATCTCGATTGTCCAGCCGCATGTCCAATGAGGCCTGATGCTGTTTGATCCTCTCAATCTCTCCACAGATTTTCTTGAAGAATTCATGGATTTCAGCTGTCACTCCCGATTCAGCTGGCGGCCATTCAACGTCGAAATCAAATTCTGCTGGCACAATGGAGTCAGTAGGGATGATGGGTTCTTCTCATGCAGAGAGTACTTCTTCATTTTTTTGCGTTTCTTCCCTAGTGCGGGTAGCTCGATTGAAAATGCGAAGACCTCTTCAAATGCATCGTCTCGTACATATGAAATCGTACGAGAGGTCGCATCTTGTTGCATCTCCGTAGCCTCGCATAGTTGAAGTTGTGGTACTGGGCGTTGAAAGTTTTTGCCAGTGATCGAGCCTCACCGCCTTTGTCTTCTTCTTCTTCGGTCTCGTCGAGGTTTTTCCAATTGAGTAGACTGGTCCTCGGCTGTGTCAACAGTGTCATCGGATGATGATGGAACCTGGGTGCTTAGTTCATCATCAAAGTTGAATATTTTACGAGCAGCTTTGAAACTTGACTGACTCGTCTGTGGAAGAACATCCCCAGCTGGGTCCTTGTGATGTGCAATAGGGGTGGACTTAGCTTCATCTTCAGATCCCAGAAATGATATATCAGGGTTGTCTTGGGAATCATGAAGTGCACTAATCTCCTTCTCAGATTCTTCAATGTGAACAGGATGGATGTTATGCATTTCTTTCTCTTTACCCAGGGAAGTCTCAACCTCCCTCGGGCCTTCAATACCTTTAGCAGTCTCAACTGCAGAAAGGCCTTCTTCATTCCCTTCGACAAACACAGCTGTCTTAGGGTCTTGGACCATGGCATCCGAAGGAGTCTCAACCCCTTGGATTGCACTTTCAGTGCCAAGAGTGTTAACTCCCGAGGCATTTTCATCATGTGCCTCGACTGCATCAGCAGTGTCCTCAGCCTGCAAAGTTGTTGGCACTTCAGCTGGGACAGACTCAACTGTCCGAGCTTCATTAGTGTCAACTTGTTGTTGTTCTTTTTCTGTTTATTTTTCTTTCTCCGCTTCGCCTCCTTCCTTCATAGTGGGGTCATCTGCAACATCCTCCGACCTAGCTGCGTGTGGAGTGAGTTTCCCCCTCATTTGGCGCACCACCGAGTGGATCGATGGTGGGGTCACTCTGCTCCAGGACTCATTTGTTTCCATTGAGTGTTCGGCCGTGGGGGCGGTGGTAAGACAACTTCAACAGGGGTTGGCTCAACTTGGGTGCCCAAGTTCCCAGTGTCATCGCCATGTCCCTTGGATCCGTTCTCTGAGTGAACTAGGGAAGTGGTTGCAGCAATAACTGTTGCAATCTGTTGTGCCACTCCCAACGGATCAATCACCAGCTGAGATTTAGAAGACTCTCCTGGTCCTTCCCTCAGCTGCTGCTCATGCATCAATTTGGATTCCAGCATGGCTTGCTGCGTGTCCAACTTCTCCTTTGCAGCAACCAGATCCATGTCTTCATCACTTCCCGAAAGCATATCAATGTGAGGATGAGTGTGGTCGCTGGTTCCAGTGAGAGGACAAATGATGGCTTTCTCACGAGCTTCAGCTTCCTCTGCTAATCTCTCCTTTTCTTTCTCCTTGAAGATATGCAAGTTATCCAGGCAGTTATCTTCATCAAGTGCCTGAAGCACGGTGGTCAATCCTAGGAATTTCAGCAATTCTTCCTCTTCCTCAATGAATTTAGGGCGTTCAAACAGTACCCTCGAGCGACTCAGCTTCCATGCTCGCCATTAACGCAGCCAACGCGAATGTTTGGGTACACAGGAGAAACAACAATCACATCATCATCTTCATCCTCTTCCTGTCTTTCTGTTTCAGGAATGGATCGTACCAAAACTCTCTTTCTTCACCTTCAAGCCAAAGATCGGGGTGTGGAGACACAACCCCTTCATCAGGAGATTCTGCTGTCTCTAATGCCTCTTCTTTCTCAGTTGTTCTATCCACAGTTGGGTCTTCTATTTGCCTCTGCGGATCGTCCCTAGCAGACTTGGTTGTTTCATCAACAACTTCCTCGAGATCGCACTTCTTCAAGCAGATCTCGAGAGATTTTCTCGGTGAGTGGCGACTCACGTCTTGTCTTCTCAAGCTCCGAGAGCTTGGTGAGTCTTCTTCTTCTTTTTGTCCTTACTAGAGGAAGTTCTGGTTCGGATACTTCTTCCTCAGATTCCTTGGTGACGGGGGCCGGAGCATCTTTCTTTGACTGAGGAGCTGCCTTTCTTGGCTTGGCAGTCCTCTTATTTTTGATGGTCGGAGAAGGTATTTGGGCTTCCTTCTCCGCCTCGGCTGCGTGGGCAGGAGACACAGCTGCTCGGGCAGGTGACTCGGCTGCAGGGGCAGGTGCATCTTTTGTTTTTGTTGCAGGGGCAACTTTTTTCTTTGCAGCTGCAGGGGCAGCTTTCTTCTTTGGAGGGGAGGCAACAGTTGTTTCCTCGTGGTCAGTTGATTCCTCCTCACTGGTGTCCGCCCTCTTCGCATGGGCTATCTTCTGGGCTCCTGAGAGGTTAGCCCTAAACATCTTTTTGCTTACATGGAAGGGCTTTCCATGCTAAAGGGGAATGCCCTTCACTTCCATCAAGTGGCCAATAACTAGGCCATATCCGAGTGATCCTCCAAAGGATCCATCTTCCTTGAAAGACTTGTTCGCAACATTTCGGGCAGTAGTCTCGCGTATACAAACTCATTTGATTAACTTCCTTCCCTTGTATGATCGCAGCCATGACGATCGACTTAGTCTTTGACAGTTGATTGAAAGCGCAAACTTCATATCCACGCATTTTGAGACAACATCCATCAGCTTGTGATAGTCGTCCTTCAGCAATTTCTTGTCAGTTGTGTAGACTACTTTCACAGCACACTCAGGTTTGGCTATTTCTTTCCATGCGGCGAGCCCAAGTCCACATCACTTCATATATTTCGGCATACCTCCACGGTAATAAGCGGTGCTCGCAAGGTCTTTAGTGATGATGACGTCCTTGCGGTGGACGGAGGACTTAATCCTTCGTCCCGCAACTCGGCGTTCACATAGAATCGCGCCACCTCTTCCAGGTAGGTGTGCGAGTATTCTATCATCAAAAAGGCTTTAAGCCCAGATGTTTCCAACATATCCGCGATTTTATTCACAAGGGTTGCATCCGAACCCTGCTTAATCATGCCTTCGAAATCCACTGAGAAACCTGAGTGGATTTGCTTTGATAACTTGACGAAATTAGTCTTTGGTGCTATTTATAGAATATTCTACCGATTAAATCTTGATAAACTTGCTTTGAGAACAAGTAGGGTTTTCGAGAGAGAAAAACTAGCTTTCGTAGTGAGAGAGAAAGACTAGAGAAAATAGATATATAAGGGTTATGAAAGGACGTATTTTTGGTTTTTGGATTTTGATCAAAATCAACGGCTCAGATTTAGCACGTCACATGCATTTAATTGCTCGCATTTAATGTGGCAGCATTTATATCCAATCATATGCTTACTGTGCAACTTTTGATTGTACCTATCATTATTACGCTGATGTCATCCTTAAAAACATTCCCGCTGATTAAAAACGACTGCGGTTTTGTCACTTAGCTCATAAAAGATTCAGCTTATTCCACAAGTGACTCAACTCTTCTTCTCTCCTTTCGTATAGTGACTTAGCTGTCAGTTAACTCGATATAGCTGACTTCCCGATACGGCTGATTCACTTTGCTGATTCATGAAGTTTGTTCTATTTTCATCTTTTCATGTTCCATCTTTTCTCATTGAGTCTTCTGAGTGTCAACTCAGCTCAATTAACCCTAGCTCATGCTTAAGCTCTTCAAATCTTGATTCACATAAAGGTTTGGTTAATATGTCGCCTAATCGTTTTATCACCGAGATGATATGCCAAGGTGATGTCTTTCTTTTCAACATGATCACTTATAAAATGATATCCGACATCAATGTGCTTTGTTCTCGAATGCAACACAGGATTCTGAGTGATTGCAATAGCACTTGTGTTATCACGCATAATTGGAATCTCTTTTTCTTCAATTTCATAATCTCTCATGTTGTCTCATCCATAAGACTTGGGCACAACAAGCGCCCAGCCTATGTACTCTGCTTGGTGTGGATGTGGCTATTGAGTTTTGCTTCTTGCTAAACCAGAAACCAATCTGTTTCCAAGAATTTGACAAGTTCTGAAGTACTCTTTCGTCAACTCTACATCCAAAGATAGTCAGTCCGAGTAACCAATAAACTTGAATCCACATTCCTTTGGATACCATAAGCCAACTTCTTGGCATCCTTTCAAATATCTTAGGATTCTTTTAGCTATCATATGGCTTTCTTTTGGAGCGATTGGAATCTTGCACATACACCTTGCAAAGGTGATATCCGCCCGCTTCTTTGTTAAATAGAAGCGTTGATCAAATAAGTGCTCAATTTTGTTTGATCCATGGCTTGCCATTTGCATCCATATCCATCTTGATGATGTGTTCATTGGTTTTTTCACCTGAAAGACTTTTCTTCCATACCAAATTTCTTCATTAAGTCTCTGGTGTACTTTGTTTGACTTATGAAGGTTCCATCCTTCAGCTGTTTAACTTGGAGTCCTAAGAAGAATGTCAGCTCTCCCATCATGCTCATTTCAAATTTTCCTTGCATGAGATTTGAGAACTTATCACACAGCTTGATATCATCCACATATATTTGAACAAGCAGTATACTCTCCCCATCTTGAATTCTAAAGAGTGTTCTGTCCACTTTGCCTTTGGTGAATCCATTATCTGTCAGAAATTGAGATAATGTGTCATACCATGCTCTAGGTGCTTGTTTCAATCCATATAGAGCTTTCTTGAGCTTGTACACTTTATCTCCAATGGTCTTTTGCTCAAAGCCTGGAGGTTGCTCAACATAGACTTCTTCTTCCAACAATCCATTTAAAAATGCACTTTTCACATCCATTTGATATACAATGATGTTTTTGTGTGCAGCATAGGCAAGAAATATCCTTATTGTTTCTAATCTTGCAACAGGAGCAAATGTTTCATCAAAATCTATTCCCTCATCTTGGCAATACCCTTTGGCTACCAATCTTGCTTTGTTTCTTACCACAAAACCTTCCTTATTCATCTTGTTTCTGAAAACCCATTTTGTGCCAATAACATTTTGATGGGTTGGTCTTTGCACCAATTCCCATACTTTGTTCCTTTCAAATTGATTCAGTTCTTCCTGCATGGCTTGAATCCAATGTGTGTCATCCAATGCTTGTGACAAATCTTTTGGCTCTATTTGGGAAATAAAACAAGTGAACATTGCTTCTTGTTGAGCTTTGGATCTGGTTTTTACACCATCTCTCACATATCCAATGACTAGCTCTGGTGGATGGTCACTCAGCCATCTCAAATCAGGTTAAAGTAAATCAGCTGGGTTCAGTCGTCTTGCAGCTGTGTTGTCTTGAGCAGTTCTTTCATTATCATTCAGCTGCAGATTTTCAAGCTGTCTTTGAGACTCAGCTGTCTCATCTTCATCTTGATTGATTGCTCGAGCTTCAGCTTCAACATAGGGACTCTTCTGCATAGTTTACTGATTCAGCTTATCAGCTAACTCTTCGATATCTTCTCCATTTAGATTAGGTTCATCAAAAACTACATGAATAGATTCTTCTATGACCATAGTCCTCTTGTTCAGCACTCTATAGGCTTTACTTTCAGCTGAGTATCCCAAAAAGATACCTTCATCAGCTTTAGCATAAAAAGCTTTTAGATTGTCCTTGCCATTATTGTGGATAAAGCATTTACATCCAAATATTTTAAAGTACCCAACATTTGGCTTTCTCCCTGTCCAGATTTCATAGGGAGTCTTTGTCAGCTGTCTATTAATCATGCATCTATTTTGAGTATAGCATGCAGTATTGATGGCTTCAGCCCAAAATCTTTAAAGCGACCCGAGCTTGGCTAACATGGTCCTTGCAGCTTCCTTGAGAGTTCTGTTTCTTCTTTCTGCTACTCCATTCTGTTGTGGAGTCCTTGCTGCAGATAATTCATGAGCGATACCATTTTCAGCACAATACTGAGTTATTATCCCATTGACAAACTCAGTTCCTCTATCAGACCTTATCTTTATAATGGTTTGACTCTTCTCATTTTGAACTCTTCTCATCAACTGAGGTAACTTCTGCAAGGTTTCCTTCTTTTTGCACATGAAGATTGTCCATGTATATCTTGAATAATCATCCACCACCACTAAGGTGTATTTCTTTCCACTTATGCTAGCCGCTCAATGGACCAAATAAATCCATATGCAAAGAGATGCAATATCCTTATTGAAGATGGACTAGATTTCTCTTTGAATGATGATTTTATCTGCTTTCCCATCTGGCATGCATCACAAACACTTTCCTTCTTGTATACTGAGTCTGGCAGTCCTTCTACAAGATGACTTCTTGCAAGCTTGTTGAATGTTTTGAAATTCAGATGACTCAGCTTTTTGTGCCACAACCAACTTGATTTGGCTGTACTCTTTGCTAACAGACAAGTGCTTGGTGTGGCAGACGACCAGTCTACCACATACATGTATTTAGGAAATTAGTTTTTAGGTACCCATGCTTGTCTGGGTCCTGAGGGGTTAGTGTTGTAAGATGATCCAACCAACCTATAGCCAAATGATCTGACTCTAAGAGGTTGCCATCTATCTGTGCCATAATCATAGCACACATTGGCAAATTGCTTGGGGGCTTTAGGTTCATACAGCTGTTTCTTTTGTCTGTATGCCTGTGTGTTTGTTTTAGCAATTGCCTTCTTTGGGTAGTTGTGATATTTCGAGTGTAGTGCATGGGTGCATATGTGTGCTGATGATAACTCTTTTGCCTTTGGAATGACCTTTGTTGAGTTCTAGGTCTTTGCCATTTGGGCTTATATTCCACAGGTCTTTGCTGAAATTTCACATTATTCTAATCAGCTTGGTTTGGGTAGTTTCTACCATTCCCATCATATGTGTTTTTGATAAAACTTGGGATTTTTGGTAGCTCTGTTTACACTTCACAGAGTACTTCCTATTTGGAGTTTCTTTGAGGAACTCTGCTTTGGATTTCTTCTCGTTGTTCTCTCAAAGATACTCAATCGGCTGTTTTCCTTTTCCTTTATATCCAAGGCCGATTTGTTTGTGATTGTGCTTTGGAGTGAATGTGGGTGCAACATTTGGTGTCTTGGATTTTGAGATGCTTCATTACTTGAAGATCCTTTTTCCAAAATCACTCTGGGAGTTTGACTGTGCACAAAGGAATTGAATCCTATGCCTGTCTTATCTCCACACTCTTTTTGACTCATAATAAGGTCATCCAATGATTTAGATGCCTTTGTAAATGATGCAATCACATTTTTGAGATCATTTTCCCTCTTTTCTATAGCAGCTATCTCTGCTATTAGTTTAGCATTCTTAGCATTCAGCTCTTTGTTCTCATCAGCTATGTGACTTAGAGTACTCAGCTCCTTAGTTAGCTGTGAGTTTTGCTTTTGAGCTGACTGTTTTCCTCGTTTAATAGTGTGTGTAAGGATTTAATGTGCTCAAAATCTTTCATCATTTTGCCTAATGAATGAAAAAGATCAGTGGGTGATGAAGTGTGTGTGTGTCACAATCACTATCACTAGAATCTGAGGGAGATGAGTTAGAGTGTGCCTCATCTTCTTGGTCAGGTTGATCTTGTTCTTTAGCCATTAGACAGATCATTGCTTCTTCTTCAGAATCACTTGAGTAGTCAGCTTCACTACTCTCTAAGTCTGCTGCTTCTTTAGACTTAGTTGTCTCAGCAGTCTCAGCAGCCAACATAGCCTTTTTCTTTTTCTGTCTTCTTTCTCTGAAGACTTTTCTTTCTTCTTCATTCCTGTATTTATTGACTACAGGATATGGACAGTCAATAGCAAAGTGACCTGGTTGTCTACAGTTCCAACACAGGTTCTTAGCTCTTTGATCAGCTCTTTCCGTTCTTGGATTATCAGCTCTTTGATACTCAACCTTTTGATGCTCAGCTCTCTTGGGTGGTCTATCTTCCCTTGACTTGGAGGGAGCTGAATGTCTCCTGAAGGATTCACCCTTGTTTCATTTATAGTTCTTGTTGAAAAACTTGTTGAATCTTTTAACCATCAGGGCAATCTCCTCCTGGTCAATGACTTCTTTGACCTCAGCTCTCTTCCCATCCTTGACTATAAGTGCAGTTGTTTTGGGTACACCTGTCTCCTCTTGATCTTTTTTTCTCAGCTCAAACTCGTAGGCTTTGAGGTCTGAGAATAGCTCATGATTGGATGTTGTGAGGTTCATTGAATGTCTCAGGGCCATGACCTTCATTTCCCATTCAGCTGGGAGGCCTCTCAGAATTTTCATACACATTTCCTTCTGTGTATATTTTTTCCCAAGTGCTGATAATTCATTTGTGATTTCAGTGAATCGAGCATCCAGCTGATCTAAGGTTTCACCTGCAAGCACTTTAAAATTTTCAAATTTCTGTACAACAACGGACAATTTGTTTTCTTTAATTTGCTCAGATCCTTCACAAATTAAAGTTAATTTATCCCAGATTTGTTTTGCAATTTAACAAAATTTGACTTTGTTGAACATTACTTTGTCCAAAGTTTTGTAAAGTATGTCCTTGGCCATATTGTCCAAGTTGTATCTTTTTCTGTCCTCGTTTGTCCATTCAGTCCTTGGTTTCTCAACCAGGGCTGGTCTTTCTTCAACAAATGACTTCTTCTTCTTCACTGGCCGCTCTCCGTCTGTTGTGTTCACTTTCAAAAGATTTTGTAGTGGCCCATCCTCAATCACTATCCACATTTCATCATGTAAAGTTGATAGATGAGCCTGCATGCGAATTTTCCAGTCATCAAATTCATCAATAGTGAACATAGGAATGCGTGTCAAATTTGCTTCCATGATAATAACTTTGCTGACTAAAAATAACTTTTGAAAGAGCAAGTGTTAAAAAATTCTTTGAAAGATTGGAGATCTAGTTCAGTAACCAGTACGGAAGGCTCAATGAACCAACCGCTCTGATACCACTTGTAGGTTCCAAGGGGTGTGAGTAAGGTTTATAAGGGGGGGTGAATAAACCGTACCAACTTTTCGATTTTAGTCCTTTTAAAATAATACAGAGTTAATTCCACAACTAAGTCCTTGATGGATAGCTAAGTTAGTTAATCAGCAGAGTTAGCTACTCAACAGACTCGAAAGAGTTGTTGACAGAATAACTCAGCTGTTTAGACTAAACCTTAACTTGGCTGTGATGAGATTTTCCCCGGAAGACTTATCACCCTTGAATTTGATTTAAGTTTGTTTTAACACTTGGTTTTAACACTTTGTTAATTATCAGTTGGATAGCAAATTATCAACAGATATAAAGTGAAATGCAGAAATAAAATGCTGAAATATAAATGACACAATAATTTTTATAGAGGTTCGAAGATGGGGTAATTCTTCTACTCTCTCTTCTCCAACTCCTGGAGGAATCCACTAAGTAATGATCAATTTACAAAGTGGTTATCAGTCCAGATACAAGTCTTGGTCACACAGCTGACTTGCTCCTTTGGGACTCAGTCTGGAGATGCCTTGATCACACAGTTGGCTTCTCGTCCGACTCAGCTTCTTCTTCATTGCATACTGCCTTGCTACTTGACTTACTTTCTCAAGCTTTCTCTTCAATGATTTCAAGTTGTCATTCCTTCACGACTTAGTGTTGGATCGATTTCCTTCGAGATTTAGGCTTGAGGATTTTGCTTGAATAACTTGAGAATGTTTTTCAGGTTACGAGTATGAATAATTCTTGTTATCTCAGGTGTGCAAGGTAACTTTTTCTCAAAGTAATTACTCAGCCTTTTATAGTGAACTTTTCAAAAATCTGCAGTTGAAGAGATAGGTGATTTTCAAAAGTCACTTATGTTCGTTGGCTTGTCTTTTCTTGGTCTTCAATCTTGAGATGTAGACCTTTCCTCGTATTAAATGAATGTTCAGCTCTTCAGAATCTGACACGAGGTGCAGTGCTTCCCATTGGTTTATTCCTTTTGCACGCTTAAGGGTGAGCACTTTAAGACATGGCAGCATGGAAGTATTACTTATTTAAGTAATGTTCTTGACTTTTGTGCAACGAATTCTTTTCAGTTAATTTCTCTTTTATTTGCCTTTTCCCCAGGTAACTTAGGTCCGCTCCAATGATTGAAAGACTCATCTGTCACTTCAACTTGACTTGGCTTCTTGGATTGACTTAATCGACTCTTCTCACGGTATGCCTAACAGTACCGATACTCCTTCTGGCCGAGTCCTTGGTCTTCTTTCTTGGCCATACTCAGTTGTTCCTCAGTGGAGTCTTCACTTCACATCTTCAGTTGACTTCTTGTATTTCCAGGCATAACTTTCTAGTCTAAGTTTTACATGACATTCATCAAAATCTAAACAATAAATTTCCCAACAACACCAACAAATGTTAGTCGGGCCATCGGGTTGTCCCAGGGAGGCCCCTCCAACGCTCAAGTCAGAACGTGTAGGAGAGAAAATCCATAGCAAGTACAACAATTGAGAGTAATGAATTGAAAATTGTTCGCCAAAAATATTTTGGTTCATACAACTGCAAGTGTACAATGTAGTTTATAGAATAATGGCAAGCAAGGTCGTATTCCTCAAGGATTGAATCTCGAAACACTTAGGCTATAATAACATCGTATTCTAATTTTATTGAAGCGGTCGAAAATTGAATATTTTAACTAGGAAAAATCAAAAATAAAGAAAGAAAATAAATTTATGAACCCCACGAGTATTTTCAACATCGTTAGGAGCAACCTTAGGCACATAATCTCAACATGCGTCTTCAATATTAAATGCGGAAAGATTTAAAAACCAATTCATGCAATTCTATGGGTTCAATTCCTAAATTCATTTACTCCACTGTCCAGGTGGTGCATAAACAGTTGATTAACAACAATTGTAGTCCTCCCGGATCGTTACAATTCTTATTAACTCCAAAAAGATTTGTGAATTGAATGACTCCCCACAAACACACCTGTCACACATGTTTCATATCTGAATTCGATTTTCGTCTTTGTTAGAACTTATCGTCAGAAATTTGCAATAACAAATATGACATGTTAATTATTGATCAGATAAAAAGCAATTAAATAATAAGCACTCAAATTCATAAAATATAAAGCATAAATTAATTAAGAAAAAAAGTAATCATATTTAATACAAATCCACAGTTTCGATTATACCCCTAAGATCCGAAAAATATGCCAAACATTTATTATAAACTCATAGACAAATTCGAATCAATATTTAGACATCATATAAGCACAGACAACAGTTCTTAGGCATAGAGAGAAAACCCCTTCTTATGAGGATGGATTCTCCCTCCAATCCCTCGAAGCTTTTGTGTTCCCTAGATGCGAAAGCGTTGTGGTGTCCTTCGCGACCTAGCTTTCTTTGCTCAGAAGATCATCGATTCCTTCGTTCCTGTGTTATTTGATGTGTTTTTTGCTGTATGGAATGATATATTTTCGTGCAAGCCTTGGTCCCCTTTATATAAGTGCTTGGAGAGGTCACTTGTAGAGTTTGAACGGGATAAGAACTCCGAAAAACGCATTTGGCAGCATCCCACACGGCCTGGCCATGTGGCACCACACGGCCGTGTGGTTTCTTAGCCTTTTCCACACGCCCGTGTGGGCTTCACACGGTCGGGCCGTGTGGGCCTGGTTCCATCCTTTGTTTTTTCCTTTTTTCACACGTTTGTGTCACTTTCACACCGGCATTTTCACACGGTCGTGTGACACTACACGGTCCGGCCGTGTGACGTATTTTTGTCCGTGTTATTGTCCGAATTTGCTCCTGGGATCTTCATGAAAGTTGTAGCCCATTCTCTTCGATTTCCGTAGCCACTTGAATCACCTCAATAGCAATGCAATGCTGGAAACTGTTAGCGCGTTTTGACGTTTTCGAAGGAAATTCCCTTTTGTTTGACAGTTCATGCTTCTTTCCTTCATATTTTTGCTCGTACCTTAGCTCTTGACCTATACTTTGGAACATGATATCGCTTTTTATCAAATTTATCTCCATTTCCTGTAAATTCACAAGAATACGCAGTATCATGCCCAACAAAGGAAACCAATTAAAATACACTAAATATGAGTGCAGATGCATCAAATATATATCATTTTAAACCCTCAAATGCACGTATATTTTGCACTCATCAAAAGTGCTTAAAAATAAACATGGAGGGACCGTCCGTAGCTAGGATGATGGGCCTCGGGGGTCGTAAATAGTGAACTGAGCATCATGGGCTGCTCAATAATGGTTTGGGCCTCATGGGCTAATTGACAATATTTGGACCCAATAATGAATATTTGTGGGTGAATAATGTAATAATGACATAATCATATAACAAAAATATTATTAGATTTTTACCCCCAACAAAATATATATATATATATATATATATATATATATAAGCTGTTAAAATTCATGTTTTAATTATGGATGGGAACAGAGCGGGTCTAGGACAGGAAGATAGTGTACTCAACATCGCGACTCACAAGAAGATACTGTTTAAGCTCAAATCAATACTCTCTTGGGTACTCAACATCGCGACTCACAAGAAGATAGTGTATCACTCGACTCTCAGAAGTGTATGGATAGTGTTTAAGCTCAAATTCAATTCAGTGAAAGTAGAACTACCATAGGCTTGCAAATCGTCTAAAATCTCTACCACTTTTGTGTGCACAATCTAAGAATCAAAAAGGACTTTTATTAGGTTGTAATGTAGGCTCTTTTGTAAGGGTAGGGAAATTTGGATTAAGTGACTTAAATAGAATTTAAGCTTACAGACTTGCAATTCACCAATTCAATTTCAACATAATATTATTTTTCCTTTTCAACTCGATTCCTCCCTTATTTCTCATTTTTTCATTCTTAGGCCTTGCTTTTTTTTTTCTTTTGCCTCAAGCGCTCATTTTTTCACAATTTTCAGAATTTGATTTTGCTTTGCTCGATTTTTTTCTATATGATAATAATCTTTTTTTAGAGATCTTCTTTCTTTTTCGAGCTTCATGTATATTTATCCAGATATTGTTCATCCCTCATTCTTTTGCCAACTTCCTCTCTTTTTTCATAAATTTTCACCACATCTCCCCCAGACTTATTCATTTTCTATAAGATTAAGAATTTCAGGGATAAAAACATATAAACTTTAGAGATCAATGTGGCTCAGACTAAAGGTTTTTGGCTCAAAAATGGCTAACTAGGGAATCATGAGTTTATAGGTAGACTTTTTAGGTTAAGTAGGCTAAACAAAGATGACCTTTATTCATTTTCAAAAATTGCACACACACATGGCTTCAATGAAGATACCAGAGCCAGTTCTAGAGTTCTATCAATCATGAATGACACACTCAAGAAAAAATAAGTCTGCATAATAAAGCAATTTAAGGCACAAAAGCTCACAGGCTTATTTTTCACAACATGCTCAAATACCCAATTCTATTAACACATGCCAAGCAAATAAATAACTTTCCTCATAACAATTTATTACATTATTCCCACAAGTATATTATCCCATGCCATAAAATATTCATAGTAAAAAAATAGGGAGTTGGGCGTACGAACTAAATTAAAAAAAAAACTACACACAAAAGCAATTAAACGTGCTAAAGCGGTTGACTTGTTAAAACAATAAAACAAAAATAAACAAAGAAATCGATTTTTTTTCCGAAAATTATAATGCAAAGTGCTCTACATGCAGTCCTAAATGCAATGCAAAATGCAAATGTACTAATTTACGCATTCTTGACAACCCCCCAAACTTAAAATATGCTTCGTCCCGAACATATGAGGAAATTATCAAAAGAAACGAGGAATGCATAAAGAGTAATGCAAATGTACTAATTTACGCATTCTTGACAACCCCCCAAACTTAAAATATTCTTCGTCCCGAACATATGAGGAAATTATCAAAAGAAACGAGGAATGCATAAAGAGTACTTACATGGATGGTTGACACGGCCCGTGTGCATTTCACACGGCCGGGCCGTGTAGCCCTGGGCAATCTCTGTTTCGCTCTGTCTCCAGCCACACGGTCATGTGCAGCTCACATGGCCTGCCCGTGTGGTTGGTCAGGTCGCACGGCCCATGTGGAGTTCCACACGGTTGTGAGAAGTAGTTTTTTTTTTAAACTCCGGAATTTGTCGCAACGTCTCTTGGGTTGCCTCCCACAAAGCGCTAAATTTTACGTCTTCAGCCAGACTTTAGATTTTTAACATCACTATCATTGAACCGCGTCGGTTGAAATCCTTGAGCCCTCATATTTTGTACCATCCATCAGACGAATGGCGTTGCTCTGTTTTATTGGATTAAGTTCAGTATCGCTTCGGAATTTGCCCTTTTGATGTCGGCCTCCCATTGATGTCGCGGTTTGGGCTTCTTATATCTCCAATGATTCCGGTCTCGCACTCAACAAAGACGATGTTAAAAATGAAGAAAAGAAAAATAAAATAAAATAAAAAACTCAAGAAAAGAAAAAAAAATATTTACAAAAATTATAATTCAATTAAGATTGGACTACTTATTACTATATCTAAGTAAAATCTAATCAATCCCCGGCAACGGCGCCAAAAACTTGTTCGCCAAAAATATTTTGGTTCATACTACTGAAAGTGTACATTGTAGTTTATGTAAGTCCAAGCGGCTACGATAATCTAGAGGGGGGGTGAATAGATTATCTCCATCTTTTCGATTTTGCCCTCTTTTTCAAACCGAATGCTCAAAGACAATAATAAAGGTGCAGAATGTAAACAACAAACGTCGATTTATAGAGGTTCAACCCACCTAGGGCCTAATCCTCTACCACCCCAGTATATCCGGGATGGATTTCAAAAAGAAAAAAGATTTTATTAATTACCAAAATTAATACAACACCAACTTACAACAACACCTTGAAGAGCACCACACTCTTCTTCAACACTACCTTTGAGATTACCACAATCTCTCTTGAAGATTACCACAATCTCCAACGGCACCTTGTGAAGATTACCATAATCTTCAACCTTGAAGAATACCAAATTCTTCAACACCTCAACAAGAAGATTACAACAATCTTCTCACACCTAACATCTAGATCACCCAAGTGTGTTCTTACCACAAGAACACTCACAAGGATATCTTGTGTTGAATGATAACCCAAAAATTCAAGATTACAACTCGATGATGAATTATACAATTGAGTGCAAGTGTAATCAAGAATAGCCTAGACCTCAAGAATGTGAAAGTGATAAGCTAGGCAAATTACAATAAGAATAAGGACAATGTAAGACCAAGTGTTTGCTTGAGTATATCTTGTTGTGTTGTGTTGTTCTCTCTTGTTGTTGTGCTTCAAATCTTCCTCTATTTATAGGAGATGATTGATACTTGATAGGCTCCTCTTGGAATCTGATATCTACAAAAAAATTACAATTAAAATCAAGATTATAGCTGTTAGAAATCAATCCCACAATTTAGGGAAAAGTTGTCTGCTGCACAACGGTCAGAATTTTGCTGTCAAACTTGAGGGTGACCGATCGCATACAAAATGACGTTTGAAAATAAGAATACACATTTACACAGGGCGACCGGTCGACAGGGGGTCCGACCGGTCGACCCTGTGTCCAGTCGGTCGAACAAAACCCAAAAACGAGTCCAGGAGGTTCTGTTTCAAGTTTGCTCCCAGACACCGGTCGACACCCCGGTCGACCGGTCGACCATACCGGTTGACACACAGGTTGACACCCCTCAGCATGTTCTCTGTTTTCAAGTATAAAACGTTGTGCACGGGTTGTCTATACGGCGACCGACACTGACCTCAAAACAAAAGTGTTGTCCAATTTTATATCGGAAATAAACTTCAAGAAATACTCCGAAAAATAGTGAAAACATTTTAGACCAATCGGGAGTATTAGGACAACATTTAGAAACATTGTTTTGGTGTAAAAATACATTAACAAAAAATCATTAAAAGTGTTGTCCAATTTTGTCGAAAATAAAACTTGAAGAAATACTCCGGAAAATATTAAAACCATTTTAAATCATTTAGGAGTATTTGGACAACTTTTAAAACCATTGTTCTGGTATAAAAACAAAATCATCAAAATCATTAAAAGTGTTGTCCAATTTTGTCGAAAATAAAACTTGAAGAAATACTACGGAAAATATTAAAACCATTTTAAATCATTTAGGAGTATTTGGACAACCTTTAAAACCATTGGTTTGGTATAAAAACAAAATCATCAAAATCATGATAAAACCATTTATCAAACAATCTCCCCCTTTTTTATGATAACAAACCAAAACAATTTTAACAAGGTCGATTTTGAAAACAAAACAATTTTACCGGTTAAAGAGAACTATCCGTTGTGAGCGACAATATTCCATTCAATATAAACACAAGGATGGGAGTAGAGATATTCAAACATATATAGTAAAAGCTCCACCTATCAATATGCACAACAAGAGTAATGTAAAAGCAATCAACCACAAGCTAAAAGCTTAGCTTTTACATATTGATCTTAAGTACAAGAGCTTATAAGCTCCCCCTGTCAACAAAACATCATTAGACAAGTATATGAGTCCATCATACAACAATTGGACTAAGTATAATGCACAACTTATGACTTTAGGAAGTCATAGCTTATAGCTTCTTTTGTTTAGCTTAACTTAGCTTTTATGAGCTAATGAGCTTATAACCTGTTTCTCCCCCTTTGGAATCATCAAAAAGAATGTTAGCACGATAAAAACATCATATAATCATATCAAAGTGCGTAACTAAACCGATGTATCGAGCTATTTGAACATTGAAGCTTATAGACCAAATAGGAGGAAAGAGTCGATCATACGACTTGTAGAAGCTTATGAAAAATCATTTCATTTGCAAAAACATGATCTCTATAAATAAATGAGACTTTTGTAATCGAGAGAATCATGTAGGTGATGAATTTTTCATTGAGACATTTTATCGAATACTTGGCGGGCGTCAAAAATTGAAGAAGATATATATAGCCCTTGTAAATGTAATCAAGCCAAGTTTTTCATCACCAAAAGCAATTTAACAAATATCATCCATCAACAATCACTAAGCTCATCATAAAAATATATGAATTGTATCAAGAAAAATACATATAAGCCGCAAACTCAAGGGTTCAACCCAATTGAGCTAAAGAAGTAGAATTCTTACCATTCAATCGGTAAAGACGAGCAATGATGATGATAATCGAGCCTAAAAAGGTCCAATATGTGAAATGTATGCAATAAAACAAATTTGGAGTGAAATTTGTGTGCAATTTGCGAAGGGGACGAAAAATGGACAAAATAAGCCAAAATGGCTAAGTCTGGAAACAGAACCATTTTTAACAAAAAAAAATCGTTCAGGGCGACCGGTCCAGTGCATAGGCGACCGGTCGAGCAGGTGGGCGACCGGTCGGCCCAGACCCTGACAGCCCACTGTTACCGTCTGTTTTGAAATTCCGAAATTTTATCCATAAATCCGATTTTTCACACCTAAGTTTTAAAAACGTGCAAAATGCAAACGTAGACCTCATTTAATATACATTATGTCATAATCAAGCTCAAAATGAGGTAAAATACTCGGCGGTGAGCGATTAAAAAGTCCGCGAGTTATCTTTGAGACGGAATTAAACACATCTCAAGTTTTTGTTAAAACATGCAATCCCAAAAAAAATATCGAATCTCAATATGTTTAGTTCGATTATGACGAACCATATTTTGAAAAATAAAATTTACACGAGACTTGTTATCCTGGAAAAATAAGAATGTTTTAATACTTTGGATATACAAGTCATAAGAAGAAGTACCTTTCAAATATTTGAAAATTTCTTTTAACGGCACTTTAATGAGATTCGTTAGGATAGTTTTTGAAGTCGAGCAAATAGACATAAGGCATATAGAATGTCGAGTCTATTGGAATAATACAAGAAAACATACTTCGAATTTGTTTGTCAATCGATATGTATTTCTCAACCTTTGTTACTCTCTACATTGGTAGCCATAGAGGTTGAGTTGATTCTTCCTTCTTCAATGTCTAATATCTTCAAAGATATTTTTGTATATTTTGATTGTGAATTTATAACCACCTTCTTGGAATTGATTAACTTGAAGTCCAATGAAGAAATTTGAGCTCCCCCATCATGCTCATCTCAAGTTCACCTACATCAACTTAGAAAAATCTTCGAGCTACTAACCTCGCCTTAGTTCGACCAATGTTGCCTTGGTCATCGAGTTTGTTCCAGAATACCCTTTTTGTCTTCTTCATCACTATCATCATAGGGCATCCAATTGATCTAAGGTGTTCATAATAGAACATTTACATCCAAATATTTTGAGGTAACTAATATTTGGAGTACTTCATTTATCATCTACACAACTTAACAAACTTATTACCGGCATCGCTTATATAAGCAAGGAAAAATAGCCCAAGTGTAAAAACATGCCTCAATCATCAATCACAAAATATCTTGCATAAGAGCATAGTAGAAATAGACACTATATATATAGACCATGAAGCAAGAAACACATACTATGCATTTAGAAGATCATCAAGGGACTAATAAATCATGCAAGTTCAAATAAGCTTAAGAAAGCCACAAAAGGTCTCTTTTGAAATTTGAAAATCCGATAGCATATAGTTGAGACCTCATAAGAAATATTTGAACAAGAGTTGACAAAGCAAATATGTGCAATCAAATATCGAATAGTGCCTTTCAAAAAATCTAAAAATCCTCTTAATGGCACTTGTATGAAATACTATGAAAAAAAGCACATAGGCAGATGGCAATACATATATCGAGTCTATAAGAGTAAGAATAACACAAGTAAATGAACCACGATAATTTATGCCTTTCTTGACAAATAATGACGTAAATGGCCATTTGTGGAAATATGTAAATCCTACACAATTCTTAAAACAAATCTAGCATAAATCATAATGATAAAAGTGTAGGCTTAAAGTAATAAGATATATCACAAATAAGCTCATGCCATAAAAATCCATAAGAGATAAATATAAGTCTAAGTAAGTCCACAACATGTAAGGTCTCATTTTTCAAAGTATTTTAAAAACACATAAATATATGTAGAAGACCTTATAAATTTTAAAACTCATTTTGCGATTTAAACACAAATAAAAAAACATGCAAAAACAAAATGCATATTTAAATAGGGAGATACGGTTTACCAATTTCGCCATTTCCATGGGTTGTGTCGTTCCCATTGTTGATGATATCTTCCCGTTTGAAAATCTTCATGTTGATGGTGGTTTCTCCAATTACTCCATCTCCAAGGATTATATCCTTCTCTTTGTTGATAATATTTCCTTCTTGGAAATTCATTTTGGTGGTGTCTTCTTCTTTGATCAAATGAATTGGTCATTTGATGTCTTCTTGGCGGTATGAATTTTCTCCGATTATTATTTCGTCGGGTACCTAATAAAACATTATTTTGTGGTACCCTCAAGTGCTTGGGTCCTTTAGGATTAGCTTTGAGACTTTTAGGTCTCCAACAATAATTAGAGCTATTTCTAGCCCGACAAGTATTTACAGTATGACCCTTTTTACCGCAATAAAAGCAAGTAATATTACTAACATGCATAGGAACTCGATTCTTTTTCATATGCTTGACAATATTAGGCTCATGATCAAGTTCACTATTCAAACTATCACAAACATTAACATTCACAACATTGGGCAATTCATTGGTACTCAAGTTGGATTTTGATAAATCATTTTTCATGCAATTAATATCCTCAACAAGAGTACTATTTTGTTTTTCAAGGTTTCTAACCTTGTCAAGTGTGGTGGTGTGAGCACATGATAGTGATTCATAGGAAGTAAATAAACTATCCTTTTCATTTTTCAAAATATTGAATTCCTTTTTCAAATTTTTGTACTTAACTAGTAAATTTTGGAATTCATTTTGAAGATCATCAAAATCATTTTGCAAATCACTATAATCATTTTGAATGACAATATCATAGGAAGTAGAGGGTTTAAGACATACCTCGTTTTCTTCTTCGATGCCCATAAAACATTGTTCGACTACTTCATAGTTGGAAGTTGAAAAAGGTTTGTTCCTTAGATTTGAACTTGAATCCCTTTGAGAAGTAGATGCTTTTGTTTGACTCCTTTCATTTGCAAATACTCCATAGATGGCTTCTAATTTTTCCCATACTTCATGTGCCGATCGAATTCCTACAATATGTTCATATTCCAAATTAGTAAGTGAACAATACAAAATATTGAGAGCTTTACCGTTTAAGGAGATGATTTTCTTCTCTTCATCATTGAGCTCTTTGAAGGCTTTGGAGGTGTGTGGTGTGTTTATCATTGGAATGATTTCTCCATTTATGACGACGTTCCAAACATCGAACCCGCAACCTTGTAAATAACATTCCATTCTTTCTTTCCAGAATATATAATTTTTGGAATCAAATAGAGGTGGCTTGGTGGTGGAGGTGCCGATAAGATGAGCTTCGTTCGTAGCCGACGATCGTTCCTCTTCACTCGCGATGTGAAACGAGCTTGCCAAAGAGTTCGGCTCTGATACCACTTGTAAGTCCAAGCGGCTACGATAATCTAGAGGGGGGTGAATAGATTATCTCCATCTTTTCGATTTTGCACTCTTTTTCAAACAGAATGCTCAAAGACAATAATAAAGGTGCAGAATGTAAACAACACACGTCGATTTATAGAGGTTCAACCCACCTAGGGCCTAATCCTCTACCACCCCAATATATCCGGGATGGATTTCAAAAAGAAAAAAGATTTTATTAATTACCAAAATTAATACAACACCAACTTACAACAACACCTTGAAGAGCACCACACTCTTCTTCAACACCACCTTTGAGATTACCACAATCTCTCTTGAAGATTACCACAATCTCCAACGGCACCATGTGAAGATTACCACAATCTTCAACCTTGAAGAATACCAAATTCTTCAACACCTCAACAAGAAGATTACCACAATCTTCTCACACCTAACACCTAGATCACCCAAGTGTGTTCTTATCACAAGAACACTCACAAGGATATCTTGTGTTGAATGATAACCCAAAACTTCAAGATTACAACTCGATGATGAATTATACAATTGAGTGCAAGTGTAATCAAGAATAGCCTAGACCTCAAGAATGTGAAAGTGATAAGCTAGGCAAATTACAACAAGAATAATGACAATGTAAGACCAAGTGTTTGCTTGAGTATATCTTGTTGTGTTGTGTTGTTCTCTCTTGTTGTTGTGCTTCAAATCTTCCTCTATTTATAGGAGATGATTGATACTTGATAGGCTCCTCTTGGAATCTGATATCTACAAAAAAATTGCAATTAAAATCAAGATTATAGCTGTTAGAAATCAATCCCACAATTTAGGAAAAAGTTGTCTGCTGCACAACGGTCAGAATTTTGCTGTCAAACTTGAGGGCGACCGGTCGCACACAAATAGACGTTTGAAAATGAGAATACACATTTACACAGGGCGACCGGTCGACGGGGGGTCCGACCGGTCGACCCTGTGTCCAGTCGGTCGAACAAAACCCAAAAATGAGTCCAGGAGGTTCATTTCAAGTTTGCTCCCGGACAATCGGCCGACACCGGTCGGCCGGTCGACGGCCCTGCCGACCGGTCGACCATACCGGTTGACACACAGGTTGACACCCCTCAGCATGTTCTCTGTTTTCAAGTATAAAACGCGTTCAGGTACGGGTTGTCCTATACGGCGACCGGTTGACCTCAAAACAAAAGTGTTGTCCAATTTTATATCGAAAATAAACTTCAAGAAATACTCCGAAAAATAGTGAAAACATTTTAGACCAATCGGGAGTATTAGGACAACATTTAGAAACATTGTTTTGGTGTAAAAATACATTAACAAAAAATTATTAAAAGTGTTGTCCAATTTTGTCGAAAATAAAACTTGAAGAAATACTCCAGAAAATATTAAAACCATTTTAAATCATTTAGGAGTATTTGGACAACCTTTAAAACCATTGTTTTGGTATAAAAACAAAATCATCAAAATCATTAAAAGTGTTGTCCAATTTTGTCGAAAATAAAACTTGAAGAAATACCCCAGAAAATATTAAAACCATTTTAAATCATTGAGGAGTATATGGACAACCTTTAAAACCATTGGTTTGGTATAAAACAAATCATCAAAATCATGATAAAACCATTAATCAAACAGTTTATAGATTAATGGCAAGCATGGTCGTATTCATCAGGAATTGAATCTCGAAACACTTAGGCTATAATAATATCGTATTCCACTTTTATTGAAGCGATAGAAAATTGAATATTTTAAACTAGGAAAAATCAAAAATAAATAAAGAAAATAAATTTATGAACCCCACAAGTATTTTCAACATCTTTAGAAGGCAACCTTAGGCATATAATCTCAACAGGATTCTTCAATATTAAATACGAATAAAGTTTTAAAAATCAATTCATGCAATTCTATGGGTTCAATTCCTAAATTCATCTACTCCCCTGTCCAGGTGGTGCATAAACAGTTGATTAATAATAATTGTAGTCCTCCCGGATCATTACAATTCTTATTAACTCCAAAAAGATTTGTTAATTTAATGCCTTCCCACAAACACACCTGTCACACATGTTTTATGTCTGAATTAGATTTTCGTCTTTGTTAGAACTTATCGTCAGAAATTTGCAATAACAAATATGAGATTCTAATTATTGATCAGATAAAAAGCAATTAAATAATAAGCACTCGAATTTATAAAATTGAAAGCATGAATTAATTAAGAAAAAAAATAATCATATTTAATACAAATCCACAGTTTCGATTATACCCCTAAGATCCGAAAAATATGCCCAACATTTATTATAAACTCATAGACAAATTCGAATCAATGTTTAGACATCATTTAAACACAGACAACAGTTCTTAGACATAGAGAGAAAACCCCTTCTTGTCAGGATGGATTCTCCCTCCAAGCCCTCGAAGCTCTTGTGTTCCCTAGACGCGAAAGCCCTGTGGTGTCCTTCGCGACCTAGTCTTCTTTGCTCAGAAGATCCTCGATTCCTTCGTTCCTATGTTATTTGATGTGTTTTTTGCTGCATGTAATGATATATTTTCGTGCAAGCCTTGGTCCCCTTTATATAGGTGTTTGGAGAGGTCACTTGTAGAGTTTGAACGGGATAAGAACTCCAAAAAACGCGTTTGGCAGCTTCCCACACGGCCTGGCAGTGTGACACCACACGGCCTGGCAGTGTGACACCACACGGCCGTGTTTTTTGGCCTTTTCCACATGCCCGTGTGGGCTTCACACGGTCTGTACGTGCGGGCCTGGTTCCGTCCACTGTTTTCTTCCCTTCTTCACACGGTTGTGTCACTTTCACACTGGCATTTTCACACGGCCGTCCATGTATTTCTATCCATGTTATTGTCCAAATTTGCTCCTGGGATCTTCATAAAAGTTGTAGCCCGTTCTCTTAGCTTTCCGTAGGCACTTGAATCACCTCCATAGCAATTTGGTAGAGGACGTTATGGCCAAACTACTAAACCCTGCCAGTGTTGGAAACTATTAGCGAGTTTTGACGTTTTTGAAGGAAATTCCCTTTTGTTTGACCGCCCATGCTTCTTTCCTTCATATTTTTGCTCGTACCTTAGCTCTTGACCTATACTTTGGAACGTGATATCGCTTTTTATCTAATTTAGCTCCATTACCTGTAAAATTCACAAGAATACGCAGTATCACGCCCAACAAAGGAAACCAAGTAAAACACACTAAATATGCGTGCAAATGCATCAAATATATATCATTTTAAACCCTCAAATGCACGTATATTTTACACTCATCAAAATCCCCCAAACCTAAAGCATTGCTCGTCCTTGAGCAAATTAAGAAAAAAAAATTATATTAAGGGGAAAGAAGAACACACAAGAACACTATGATTATTAAATAGCATTTGACTCCATACTTAAGAAAACCATGTAATTCATAATAAAGAAGTCATCATTCATAAACTCGGCATAATGAATACTCTCTTGGGTACTCAACATCGCGACTCACAAGAAGATAGTGTATCACTCGACTCTCAGAAGTGTATGGATAGTGTTTACGCTCAAATTCAATTCAGTGAATGTAGAACTACCATAGGCTTGCAAATCGTCTAACATCTCTACCACTTTTGTGTGCACAATCTAAGAATCAAAAATGACTTTTATTAGGTTGTAATATAGGCTCTTTTGTAAGGGTAGGGAAATTTGGATTAAGTGACTTAAATAGAATTTAAGCTTACAGACTTGCAATTCACCAACACAATTTCAACATAGTATTAGTTTTCCTTTTCAACTCAATTCCTCCCTTATTTCTCATTTTTTCATTCTTAGGCCTTGCCTTTTTTTTCTTTTGCCTCAAGCTCTCATTTTTTCACAATTTTCAGATTTTTTTTTGGCTTTTCTCGATTTTTTTCTATATAATAATAATCTTTTTTTTAGAGATCTTCTTTCTTTTTCGAGCTTCATGTACATTTATCCAGATATTGCTTATCCCTCATTATTTTGCCAACTTCCTCTCTTTTTTCATAAATGTTCACCACATCTCCCCAAACTTATTCATTTTCTATAAGCTCAAGAAATTTAGTGATAAAAACATATAAATTTTAAAGATCAATGTGGCTCAGAATAAAAGTTTTGGCTCAAAATTGGCTAACTATGGAATCATGAGTTCATAGGTAGGCTTTTTAGGCTAAGTAGGCTAAACAAATATGGCCTTTAATTATTTTCAAAAATTGCACACACACATGGCTTCAATGAAGATACCAGAGCCAGTTCTAGAGTTTTATCAATCATGAATGACACACTCAAGAAAAAATAAGTCTGCATAATAAAGCAGTTTAAGGCACAAAAGCTCACAGCTTATTTTTCGCAACATGCTCAAATACCCAATTTTATTAAAACATGCCAAGCAAATAAATAACTTACCACAAGTATATGTTATCCCATGCCATAAAATATTCATAGTAAAATCATGGGGAGCTGGGCATACGAATTGAATTAAAAAAACCACACACAAAAGCAATTAAACGTGCTAAAGTGGTAAACTTGCTAAAACAATAAAACAAAAATAAACAAAGAAATTGATTTTTTTTTCCGAAAATTATAATGCAAAGTGCTCTACATGCAGTCCTAAATGTAATGCAAAATGCAACTGTACTAATTTACGCATTCTTGACAACCCCCCCAAAGTTAAAATATGCTTCGTCCCGAACATATGAGGAAATTATCAAAAGAAACAAGGAATACATAAAGAGTACTTACCTGAATGGTTGACACGGCCCGTGTGCATTTCACACGGCCGGGCCGTGTAGCCCTGGGCAATCTCTGTTTCGCTCTGTCTCCAGCCACACGGTCGTGTGCAGCTCACATGTCCTGCCCGTGTAGTTGGTCAGGTTGCACGGCCCGTGTGGAGTTCCACACGGTCGTGTGAAGTAGTTTTTTTTTAAACTCTGGAGTTTGTCGCGACGTCTCTTGGGTTGCCTCCCACAAAGCGCTAAGTTTTACGTCTTCAGCCAGACTTCAGATTTCTAACATCACTATCGTTGAACCGCGTTTGTTGAAATCCTTGAGCCCTCATATTTTGTACCATCCATCAGATGAATGCCGTTGCTCTGTTTTCTTGGATTAAGTTCAGTATCGCTTTGGAACTTACCCTTTTGATGTTGGCCTCCCATTGATGTTGCGATTTGGGCTTCTTGTATCTCCAACGATTCCTGTCTCGCACTAAACAAAAACGATGTTAGAAACGAAGAAAAGAAAAATAAAATAAAATAAAAAAAGAAAAAAGAATATTTACAAAAATTATGATTCAATTAAGATTGGACTACTTATTACTATATCTAAGTAGAATCTAATCAATCCCTGGCAACGGCGCCAAAAACTTGTTCGCCAAAAATATTTTGGTTCATACAACTGAAAGTGTACAGTGTAGTTTATACAATAATGGCAAGCATGGTCGTATTTCTCAGGGATTGAATCTCGAAACACTTAGGCTATAATAACATGGTATTCCACTTTTATTGAAGCGATCGAAAATTGAATATTTTAAACAAGGAAAAATAAAAAATAAATAAAAAAAAATAAATTTATGAACACCACAAGTATTTTCAACATCTTTAGGAGCAACCTTAGGCACATAATATCAACATGCTTCTTCAATATTAAATGCAAATAATGTTTTAAAAACCAATTCATGCAATTCTATTGGTTCAATTCCTAAATTCATCTACTCCCCTGTCTAGGTGGTGCGTAAACAGTTGATTAATAATAATTGTAGTCCTTTTGGATCGTTACGATTCTTATTAACTCCAAAAAGATTTTTTAATTTAATGACTCCCCACAAACACGCCTGTCACACATGTTTCATGTCTGAATTCGATTCCGTCTTTGTTAGAACTCATCGTCCGAAATTTTGCAATAACAAATATGACATACTAATTATTGATCATATAAAAAGCAATTAAATAATAAGAACTCCAATTCATAAAATAGAAAGCATGAATTAATTAAGAAAACAAGTAATCATATTTAATACAACTTCACAGTTTTGATTATGCCCTTAAGATCCAAAAAATATGTAAAACATTGATTACAAACTCATAGACAAATTCGAATCAATATTTAGACATCATATAAACACATACAAGAGTTCGTAGGCATAGAAAGAAAACCTCTTCTTGTCAGGATAGATTCTCCCTCCAAGCCCTCGAAGCTCTTGTGCTCCCTAGACGCGAAAGCCCTGTGGTGTCCTTCGCAACCTAGCCTTCTTTGCTCAGAAAATCCTCGATTCCTTCATTCCTGTGTTATTTGATGTGTTTTTTTTCTGTATGGAATTATATATGTTCATTCAAGCCTTGGTCCCCTTTATATAGGTGTTTGGAGAGGTCACTTGTAAAGTTTGAACGGGATAAGAACTCCGAAAAACGTGTTTGGCAGCATCCCACACGGTCTGGCCGTGTGAAATCACACGGCCGTGTGTTTTTTTAGCCTTTTCCACACGCCCGTGTGGGATTCACACGGTCTGGCCTTGCGGGCCTAGTTTCGTCCACTGTTTTCTTCCCTTCTTCACACGATTGTGTCACTTTCACACCGGCATTTTCACACGGCCATGTGACATCACATGGTCCGGCCGTGTGACGTATTTTTGTCCATGTTATTGTCCGAATTTGCTCCTGGGAGCTTTATGAAAGTTGTATCTGTTGGGAAATTTATTGTTTAGATTTTGATGAATGCCATGTAAAACTTAGAATAGGAAGTTGGCACCCCATTTTTGTTGTAAATCGCATTGTAATAAATAGGGCTGGTCAAGTGAGTTAAGTCACTATGCCCAAACATGCAAGAAGACAACTGAGACTAGTAGGAAGACTCATTGCGAGGCAGTGAGTTTGGCAAAAGAAGAGAAGACGGAACTCGATCAAGGTGCGGTGAGATGCGGTGAGTAAAGCATCAGTCAAGTCAACTCAAGATAGTCAAGTCTCTAGTTGAAGTGACGGAAGAGTCATTTAATGATTGGAAGTCGACTCTAAGTCACCTCGGGGGAAAGCAAGGAAATGCGGTCAAGTCAAAAGAATCGGAAGAGATCCGTTGCACGTAAATCAAGGGAATTACTTAAACAAGTAATACCTCCATACTACCTTTCTCGAAGTGCTCACCCCTTAAGCGTGTAAAAGGAATAAACCAATGGGAAGCACCGCACCATGTCGAACTCGAAAAGTCAAGAACAATTCATACGAGGAAGTGGCAATTCCAAGGATCGCAACAAGACAAGCCAACGACCACAAGTGACTTTCAAAAATAAGCCTATCTCTTCAACGGAAAGATTTTTGAAAGATCACTATAAAAGGCCGAGGAATGACTCGAGAGAAGGTTACTCGAACCACGAATATTCAAGTATACATTTGAAATCGTAACCTAAGATATTCTCAAATCATTCAAGATTAATCCTCAAGCCTACATTACGAAGAAAATCAATCCAACACTCACCGTGAAGGAAAGATAACTTCAATCGGTTGAAGAGGAAATTGTTGAAGAATCAAGGGGTCTACATTCCACGGAGGATTGTAGGAAGGTTCAAGGTCGAACCGTCTCGAGTTTTTGGAGGGCTTCGTGATCAAATCCTAAGAGCTTGAGCAAGTGAGTTGTAGTAGCAAAAGGCAACCGCCTGTGAAGTTTCGAGTCGGACGAGAAGCCGGTGAGTGACCAAGGCATCTCTGGGACCGAGTCCCAAAGGATCAAGTGTTTGTGTGATCAATACTTAGTGGATTCCTCCGGAGTTGGAGAAGAGAGGAGTAGAAGAATTACCCCATCTTCGAACCTCTATAAAAACTTATCGTGTCATTTACATTTCAAAGACTTTAATTCTCGCATCTTATTTGTTTAACTCTGCTTTGACATATTTGCTATCCAACTTATAAGCTCTAAGTACTAAAACCAAAGATTAAATCATAACTAAACCAAACTTAAGGGTGTTAAGTCTTCCAATGAAAACAAAACGCTTAAGCTAATTCGGTCTTAACAATTTGAGTTATTCTATCAACGGCTCGATCAGTGTATTTGAGTGACTAACTCTACTTGATTAACTAAATTGGATGTCTATCAAGGACACAGTTGTATAGTGTCAACTCTGAATTTTTTAAAAAGGACCAAAAGTGAAAAGTTGGTAAGGTTTATTCAACCCCTCCCCCCTTCTAAACCTTACACTCACACCCCTTGGGACCTATAGTATCCCGTTCTCTTAGCTTTCCATAGGCACTTGAATCACCTCCATAGCAATTTTGTAGAGGACGTTATGGCCAAACTACTAAACCCTACCAGTGCTGAAACTGTTAGCGCGTTTTGACGTTTTTTAAGGAAATTCCCTTTTGTTTGGCCGCCCATGCTTCTTTCCTTCATATTTTTGCTCGTACCTTAGCTCTTGACCTATACTTTGGAACGTGATATTGTTTTTTATCCAATTTAGCTCCATTACCTGTAAAATTCACAAGAATACGCAGTATCATGCCCAACAAAGGAAACCAAGTAAAACACACTAAATATGCGTGCAAATGCATCAAATATATATCATTTTAAACCCTCAAATGCATGTATATTTTACACTCATCAAAAGTGCTTAAAAATGAACATGGAGGGACCATCCGTAGCTAGGATGATGGGCCTCGGGGACCGTAACTGAGCATCATGGGCTGCTCAATAATGGTTTGGGCCTCATGGGCTAATTGACAATATTTGGACCCAATAATGAATATTTGTGGATGAATAATGTAATAATGACATAATCATATAACAAAAATATTATTTGATTTTTACCCCCCAACAAATATATATATATAAGCTGTTAAAATTCATGTTTTGATTATGGATGGGAACAGAGCGGGTCTAGGACAGGTTTAACTAAACCCTGGTAGGGATGGCAATTTAGGTCCGATCTGCCCTGATCCGCTGAGTTTGGTCGCCCTGCCCCATGACCCGCTAAGGGGCGAGGCATGCATGGGTATTACTTTTGCCCCACAGGTACCCACCCCACCCCCAACCTAATGTTTTTATTTTTTAAATAATTTTAATATATAATTTACATATATAATATATGATAATGTAATTTTTATATACTTAGTATTATATCTAACATATATGCATTGGTAATAACGACCTTTATAAATAATATGCATTAATAAAATAAAATACAAGATAAATAAAATAGTCTTATAAATATATTACAAGTTTATAATAATTTATTACATTTTTTCTTGTTCCTTTTTATTTCATTTTTATTTGAAATATTGTGTATTTTATAATATAATGATAAAGTTTTTATTCTACAGAGGTCACCCCGTCTTGTCCCGTCCCGCTCTATTGCATCCTTAAACCCAAGACTCACCCACCCAAAAAGGGTTAATTTAACAGAATATTGCATATACCCTGAGAAGTTACACTTTTGGGGTACTTCCCAAACACTTTATCGAATAAACTATAGGCGTGACTGGCAAACTTTTATTGTAGAAACGCCTACAACAATATTTTATTTTTTTTCCTTTTAAAATTCATTATCATAATTATTTTTAACAAAATTTGTAAGCGTTAGTTTGACCAACGCTTACACAATATTTTTTAATTAATTATAATTTATTAAATTTAATATATTTAAAATGATTTGTAAATTAAGACGACAAAAAGGAAATAAATTCATTACGTTGATTGGAATGAAAGTTGAAACCATACAAAAGAAACGATACATAAATCCTACAATTTATGTCCTCCAGTGCTACACCTAGACGCTTGCATACATCTAGTACTTGTTAGAATAATCTTTTTATTTTGATTTTGATGATTTCATATAAATAAGTTTTATACCAAAATAATGTTTCTAAAACGTTGTCCAGATACTTCAAAACATTTTATTTGAATTTTTACTAAGTTTTTGAAGTATTTCTTGAACTTTAATTTTGACAAAAATCGGACAACCTCTCTATGAAGAGGTCAACCGGTTGCCCTAGTAGAAAGACCCATACCTGAGTGTTTTACAACTTGAAACAGAACAGAGAAAATTTAATGAGGAGGGTGAGAGGTCGCCTGAAGGTTTGCAAAAAATTGATTTTTTCTCTCTATTTTGACAGCCACCGGTCTCTATAGACAGCGACCGGTCGCTATACCCAACCACTAATCTCTATACACAGTGATCGATCGTTATATACAACAACCGATCTCTATCACCAGTCTCTATAGATAGCAACCCGTGACAGCAACATATACAAGAGAATTCATTTTCTTCTATGTATTAATAGTAACCGGTCTTTATGGTATAGAGACTGTCGCCCTATACAGAGACCAGTCTCCCTTGATAGCAACCCATGTCAAATCTTGATCAGACGGTTTAAATTTTTGAATTTTACATATAGCTACCAGTCGCTATAAACAATTTGACATCATATTCTATCCATTACAGCAGCACTTATCAACAAGATTTATTTTATCATTTCTTAACTATTTATGTAGATGTTTTGATCCTTCTTTTGCTGAAAATTTTCAAATTGGAGGAGCCTATGTTGGAAATCAAATCTTGAAACTTCTGTATAAATAGTTGGAGATTTTGTAGGATCAAACAACACAAAATTCTACAACACAACAAGTAAATCTCAGCAAATCTATCGTTCCTTATTTTCAACATTCTTGTTGTAATAGCCTAAGCACTACATTTTTACATTTTGCTTGATATGCTTTCCTTCTTGATTACACTTGCACTTTTGAGTTGTAATATTTCATTTAAAGTGTAATCTTGATTGTATTTGTAACATCACCAAAACGAGAAATCCTTGCTAGTGTTCTTTTGGAAAGAACACGTTTGGTTAATTAGAGACAATTGATTGAAAAGCTTGGTGCTTTTCGTTTTGAAGAGTTTGGTGCTCTTCGAGGTTTTTGAAGAGTTTGGTCGTCTGCGAGGTGTAGAAGAGTTTGGCGCTCTTCGAGTTGAGAGAGTTTGGTGCTCTTCAAGGTTGTTGTTAGAAGAAGAGTTTGGTGCTCTTCAAGGTGAAGTTGTAATAATTTGGTATCGAGTAATAAAATTCTCTTTTCAAAATCCACTCGTACATCATAGGGTGGTAGTGGATGTAGGCCCTAGGTGGGTTGAAGCACTATAAATCCTTGAGTGTTGATTTATTTTTCTGCACATTTCTATTTGCTATCATATTGTTCAAAAAAGAGGGCATAAATCCGAAAATATGGTAAAACTGTTCAACTTCCCCTCTCTAGATTTTTGTAGCCACTTGGACTAACAAGTGGTATAAAAGTCAAACTCTTTTTCAAGCTCGTTTATTCTTTGTGGATAAAGAGTAAAGATCCATAGCTACAAACGAGAGTTATCTTCCAACTCGTACTTCATCCAATAGGCCGCCTCTTTTCGAATCCAACAATTATGCTTTTTAGAAATACAGAATGGAGTGCTTCTTACAAGGTTGCGGGTTCGGTATTTGGAATGCGGTCATAATCAGAGTATCCA
Source organism: Rehmannia glutinosa (assembly GCA_016081115.2). NCBI lineage: Eukaryota > Viridiplantae > Streptophyta > Magnoliopsida > Lamiales > Orobanchaceae > Rehmannia > Rehmannia glutinosa. Next base: position 81,560,748 of record CM071936.1, on the reverse strand, counting down.
TCGCCAATGAAGGAAAATGAGGACGGAACTCAAACTCCTAAAGTTTTCAAGGATTTCGATGATGAAGACAAGAAAATATTCTCCTTAAACGATAAAGCTCTTAACATTCTTCATTGTTCTCTTACCGCTATGGAATATAATCATATTAGAAGAATTTGATCCGCTCATGATGTATGGAAAAAATTATAAGTTATCTATGAAGGTACTAAGAAAGTGAAACAAGCTCGAAAGGCCATATTGGTCAAAGAGTTCGATAATTTCACTATGAATGATGGAGAAAATAACTCCAAAATGGTTGAAAGACTTGACATAATTACAAATGCTCTAGTTGCACTTGGAAAATATTTCCGAAGAGGATAAAGTCACAAAAGTTCTAAATTCTCTTCCCTCTTCTTGGTCCAAAAACGTTACGGCTATCACGGAAGCTCAAATTTTGGAAACTCAAAATTTTGATGAACTTATTGGTAATCTTCTCATCTATAAAGTCTATACCAACGAAAGGAGTAATTCAAGAGCATCTAATTCTCAATCGGATATGGATTCAACTCCAAAAGGTCTTGCCTCAAAATCGAAAAATTATTCTTCAAGTGATGAGGAGGATGTAGATGAAGATGAAGATGAACTAGTTAGAACAAAATTTGTAAATAAAAACAAGGAAAGAAAAGCGAGAAGCAAGTCTTGCTTTTAGTGCAGAAAACTCGTACAATGTGTTGCTGATTGTCCAAAAAAGGAGGAAGAAGAAAGGAAAAAGAAATAATTTCATAGAAAATTAAAGCCTTGAATGCCAATGCCGAAGGAAAAATATGGGATGACCTTCTTGCAATATCCGATGATGAAGAAACCGAGCAATGTCTAATGGGCATTGATGAAGACAATGATGTACGCTCTAATTCTTCTATCTTTTATTAATGAATTGTAAAGTGATTATGATGAACTTCAAAATGAATTCCAAAGCATGCTTGTTGAATACAAAAATCTGAAAAAGGAATTCAACACTATGAAAAATGAAAATGATAGTTCACTTATTTCGTATGAATCACTTTATTGTGCTCACACTACTACACTAGAGAAAGTTAGAATTCTTGAAAAAGAAAATGCATCTCTAGTCAAAAATATTGATTGTCTTAGAAATGACATGAATAAATTTAACTTGAGTACGGACAAAATCACCAAGATTCTTGATATACAACGCAATGATAATTTGAAACTAGGACTTGATTATAAGCAAAATGTTATCAATAATATGAAAAAGAACCAAGTACCCTCTTTTACTTATGCCAATCATGCTTCTAAAACTATTACTTGTTTTTATTGTGGTAAATATGGACACACTACCAATACTTGCCGAGCTAGTAATAACTTAAATTATTATTGGAGACCTAAAAATCTCAATGCTAATCATTTTCTCAAACACTTGAGGGTACCATAAAATAATCTTATTTTAGGAGCTCGACGCAACAATGGTCAAAGTAAATTTAAAATGGCCAATAGACGAAAAATGATCACACCATATGATCAAAGGAGAAAATACTTTTAACAAAATCCAACCTCAAGAAGAAGGTATAATTATGATCAATAATGGGAATGATATAACCCTTGGCAATGACGATATTTGTAACTCTTCTCTCCCTCTTATATTTTACATTATTAAAGTTAGTCATATTTTTTAATTTTTGAGTCATGAATGAGTAATGTGCATATGTTGATTTTATTTTTAAAATTCATTTATTGATTGTCAAATTCACATTTATAAATGCGTTCCAAGAAATGAGGTCTTAATTGTATTATTATCAGATTTTTTAATTTTAAAGGAGACCTTATATAGCTTTTAAATAAGCACATTAGATTTTACATGGTACATCAAACTTATTTTGACTTACAAAATATAGTATATGTTACTTGTCTTATTCTTCGAAAGAAAATTAATTTTCATTCATATCAACAAAGTCGATATTATCTGGTACAACTAAATTCTTGTGCAAGAAATTTTTTAAGATGTTGCAGGAGATATTTTGGTATTAAAAAATAAATAACCATAGAGAAATCAATGGATATCAACATCAAATTGGACATGGTAAATTGTTTGTCAAAAATAAAATTGATGTATGTTCATAAACTTATCTTACTACTCATAGACTCGATATTCTTCATGTCATATGCCTATAGCAATCCTAAAGAATCTTATTTAAGTATCGTTAAAAGAATTTTTCGATATTTGAAAGGAACTATCTCTTATGGCTTGTTTTATCCAAAGAATGAAAATTTTTCTTTAAAAGAATATAGTGACTTGGACTATGCCGGTAATATTGATGATCGTAAATTACATACGGCTCGTATCAATTTTTAGGCAATTGTCTAATTTCATAGTTTTCAAAGAAACAAAATTGTGTGTCTTTATCAACAGCCGAAGCCGAATGTGTTTCCGCGGCTTTTTATTGTACACAATTACTTTGGATGAAACAAACCTTAGCAGATTACAAATTTACTTTCAAAAATATTCCTTTTTTTGTGATAATAGCTCGGCTATCAATATTTATCAAATCTGGTTCATCATAATCAAACCAAACATATTGAGGTTCGACATCACTTTTTAAGGGATTGTGTTTCTAAACGAAAAATTGAGATATGCTTTGTTCCGTTTCATGATCAACTCGCGGACATTTTTACAAAACCAAGTTAGTCGCCGAGTCTTTTAACTCAATTCGAGCTCTTTTAGGTATAATGTGAAAAATCACATTTTCAAAACTTCAAAATTTGGACAGAGGAATTACACTGAAATAGGGACAAGTCATTGTGGACGACGAGCGGTCGCTGTGTTCAGTCGTCGCCCCTACGATCGGTCTCCATAAATCTTTGAAATTTTCTTAAAACCGCTTGTCCTCCTTCATTTGTTATTTCACACTCTACATCCCTCACACATTTCACACACACACACACACACACACACACACACACACACACACACACACATATATATATATATATATATTACCAAATGATCATATTTCTTGCATTTCCTGTTATATTGAGCTTCAAAAATACATCCACAATCTATCTCATTCCTCTTCCACAATAATTGGTAAGTTTGGTTCCACTTTTACCATCTCCCATGGGTTGAACTCTTGGATATTTTCTTAGAACTTTTGGTATTTTTGAATGATGAATTTATTTGATGAGGATTGTTTACAGTGCTGAATTACTGCAATGGAATTAGGATTCGTATTGAATTTTTTGGCTTAATTCGATATATAAATCTACATCCTTATTCTCTATCTGTGCATGCCATGTGTTTGCTAAAATCCCTCAATGAACTTTCACTCTTTTGCATGCTCTCCTTGGTTTAATTGATTGGAGTTCACATATTGATCATAATTGTATTACATGATATCTCTCTCATGGTCCTAAAATGTAATTGTGATACTTTAAACTCGTAGCATGATATTTTCGATGTTATTGCTCGTTTTTATGTGCACTTTGATATCTATATATGATGTTTTTATTATGCTAATGGTCTTTTTGATGATTCCAAACGGGGAGAAAAATTAAATGAGCTCAAATCTAAATGGTAAAATCAATTGAGCAAGAAAAAACTTGTAGAAAAAGCTCATTGGTAAAAAGCTTATAAGAAGAAGCTAAAGCTTTTAAGTTGTGGTATATTGCCTTATTACTCTTGTATATGTTGAACCTTGTGATTTATGACTCATTTTGATAGGGGGAGCTTTAAGCTCTTTAGCTTTTAAGCTATTTTGAAAAAGCTAAGCTTCCAGCTTATAAATTTTTAGCTTCTATGCATATCCATTGCTTAGCATGTTGATAGGAGGAGCTTTTAAATTTTGTTTTGAAAAACGTTTGCTCTTTATGTCTTATGATTTTTGCCTTGAGAAGTGTTTCTTAAAATGGATAGATTATTTTGACCGGAAAATCTTATTTCTTTTAAATTCGTTCTCTAAAAATTATTTTGGGTTGTAATCGTCAAAAAGGGGGAGTTTGTTAGAACAACGTTTTTATTTTGATTTTGATGATTTCATATAAATAAGTTTTATACCAAAATAATGTTTCTAAAAAGTTGTCGAAATACTTCAAAACATTTTATTTGATATTTTACTAAGTTTTTGAAGAGTTCTTGAACTTTATTTTTGAAAAAAATTGGACAACTTCTCCCTTGATAGCAACCCATATCAAATCTTGATCCAATGGTTTAAATTTTTGAATTTTACATATAGCGACCGGTCGCTATAAACAATTTGACAGCAGATTCTATCCATTGTGAAAGACTTATCAACAAGATTTACTTTATCATTTCTTAACCATTTTTGTAGATGTTTGATCCTTCTTTTGTAGATAAATTTCAAATTGGAGGAGCATATGTTGGAAATCAAATCTTGAAATTTCTCTATAAATAGTTGGAGATATTGAAGGATCAAACAACACACATTTCTACAACACAACAAGAAAATCTCAACAAATCTATTGTTCTTCATTTCCAACATTCTGTTGTAATATCCCAAGCACTACACTTTCATATTGCTTGATGGGTTTTCCGTCTTGATTACACTTACACTTTCCAGTTGTAATATTTCATTTAAAGTGTAATCTTGATTGTATTTGTAACATCATCCAAAATAAGAAATCCTTGTTAGTGTTCTTTTGGCAGAACTCATTTGGTTGATTAGAGATAGTTGATTGAGAAGCTTGGTGCTTTTCGTGTTGAAGTGTTTGGTGCTCTTCGAGGTGTTGAAGAGTTTGGTGCTCTTCGAGTTGGAAGAGTTTGGTGCTCTTCAAGGTTGTCGTTGTAAGAAGAGTTTGGTTCTCTTCAAGGTGAAATTGTTATCATTTGGAATCGATTAATAAAATTCTCTTTTCGAAATCCACTCGGACATACCCGGTGGAAGTGGATGTAGGCCCTAGGTGTGTTGAAACACTCTAAATCCTTGAGTGTTGATTTATTTTTCTGCACATTTCTATTTGGTAAAATATTGTTCAAAAAAGAGGACATAAATCAGAAAATAGGGAAATATATTCATACCCCGTCTAGATTTTTGTAGCCACTTGGACAAACAGTACTCCTACGCTTACCAGTATCCCTTTGGTCGTCGTGTGCAAAATATAGCGGTGGGTCATCCTCTTTATCATTTGTATGATAAGTAGATACTGCTGATGAGGTAGACTCTCCATGGTTACAATGCCACTAAGTGTAGGTAGAAATGAACGGGCGATATGTTGAAAATATGGACGTCGGATGTGGGATGATTATGCCCACTATATGGAACTCTCATAGAACCATAATTTATTTGTGCCATCGATGTAAATGACATCCATTGTGGTGTGTTGTGCTCAGTTTGTACTGGCTGAGGGGCATAATAATCTGGAGTGGATATAGATACATCTGTCACATATAATGAAAAATGATCAACTGAAAGAATTCATAGTTTTCTTTTTAATATAAACCTTGTAAATTTTTTATAAATTCCATACCGTGGTGCATCTGAGGTCTATAAGTAGAAGATCCAAATATATCAACAAGAGGTGGCGTGACCATTGAGAAACAACATTAGATGTGGAAGCACCCGTTATAAATGGATGTGATCGATGTTGTTGTGCTCTGCCGCGTATCCGACAACTAGCACTAGCTCTCTCGGCATGTATATCATCTGCAGGCAGACATGTATGGTATAGAGGCCTATACAGTATACACTCAATGTAATCGATAACATCGCTAGCAACACGTTGTAAATGTGCAAATGGCTCTATGTCCTCGAATGATGTCTGATCTGAACAAATCCTTAGTTGTTCCATCCACATAAGCTAAACAATACGAATAACATGCATATTAATTTTTTGTCATGATGCATATATTATACTATAAAAAACCAAGTCAGAAAGCAGTAAAAATACTTTGGCATCATGTGTTGCTATGTTCGATGGCTGAACCCAGGCTGCATAGAAAAGTGAATAGGGATATCAATAGTCACATAAACCTACCATACCACTCCATATATCACTTGATCATATTATCATATCCAATAATCGGGTCAACGTCAAGTAGATATGAATGTATCCGATCCCATAACTGGAACCGTTCTTGATGGCAACGTCCCCAATCAGTGGTGTCCCAACCTCAACAATCAATGTCATGCAGTTGCATATGTGTATGGTGTATATCTTACGGAATACACTTTATGCAACACATAATTGACTAAGCACTCGGTGCGAATGTATATCTCCATGATCGCATAATTGATAAATGGATATCGCGATAGCCAATGTATAGTCAAACAACAAGGTCCAAGATCCACTATATCTGGCCCAATCATATCATAAAGCGCCCATAAAAACTGCCAACAAATACTCATCTATTAAAATGTGGAATGTGTATTGAATTAGACTAACAAATAATATGAATGTGTATTACCTGACCAACTAATAGCTAATGAAAATGTGTTTGTATATATGCACAGAATGTCTGATAGGGCGAGTGTAACTGTGATGTTCCCAACACTCGACTATCAACACATACAACTGCATCCAGTAGAATCATGTGACCTAACACTCGACTATCAACACATACAACTGTAACATGTAGAATCATGTGACCTACATTCTCTAGCACTATAGTGTTCATTCAAGACCACACCCAAATCTACAATAAAATATCGTTATTACCAACATAAACTCTAAATGCATCAGATAAACTTTTTAATTATAAAGAAATACTTGTAGAAGAACCAATGGTCCACCTATCACATTTGTTTCTCTATGTGTAGCACTGCAAAGCTCGTGGTACAAAAATGCTAAAACTACACTTGCACAACTGAAACGCCCAACTGCTCTAACATCCTATAATTGTTGCAGGTATAGCAATAAGACATTGTTCCCAGAAGAGTCGGCATCATAAGACACCTCAGTAAGATCATTGCACAACCACATGCATAGTGCTCAACCACGTCCTCAAGCGTATAATATTTGATCTAAATACCAACCAGATAATCTTTAATGGTTATGCAGAATATCTGTGACCTCCCCCTCATTTGCTGCTCAGTAAGCACAAGCCCTATGTAGGATTCATTAAAACAACACCATTCAGGACATGTACGCAAAATTTCATGCCCAACAATAGCATCCCCTTCTACGGATAAACCCCATATAATGGCCATATCCTAGGTTTCATTGTAGTCTCTCCGACAGGCAAATGAAATATGTGTGTCTCGGGGTGCCATCTCTCCACTAATGCAATGATAAGATGATGATCAATAATCATGGAACCACACGTGCAACACCATAAAAACCGATATCGTACAACATATCTAATACATGGGGATGCAAGCGATGATCGACATCCATCCTAAAACTCCAAAATATGCGGATCGTGTGAGTTGATAGTACTTTATCAACATCCCCAAAATATACGACATCAGACCAATGAGTCTCTTTTGCAGTCAAAAAATAGTAATCTTGTGGTCCGTTCAACTATGTATCAGTCATCATGTGGAACATAAATATAAACAATCAATAAAATAGAAGGGTGGGGTTTTTTTCCTATTTGGATAGTGAAACAATTTTTCTACCCATTTTTATAAAAAACATCTTTTTTACCCACAAAGACAAAAATACACTTACTAAAGTAGCACTATCATGCTGCACCTATAGGGCTGCACTATCGTGCTCACATTTAGGGTGGCACGATCGTGCTCACCTTTATGGTAGCACGATCGTGACCCATAATGTGCTGCCACATATGGTGGTACGATCGTACTCACGTTTATGGTGGCACGATCGTGCTCACATGGTGGCACGATCGTACCATGTTGAACATTCCAGTTTTTTTTTCTCTTCTCGAAAATAAGCGAATTTCCCGCATTATACATAAATATTTAAAGCAAGAAATACATTAATTTAGTTCAAATGACTTAAACTTATTTCCAATCGTTTCTTGAATCTTCAAAAATCGAAAACATGAAAGGGAAAAAAAAGAGAGAATAGTGTTATCTTTAGAAAAAAGAAGAAAAGAGGAAAGAAAAATTATATTTTTAAACCAAGAAAGAGAGAGGGAGAGGATAATGGCATTTATGACCTTTCATTGAAAAAGTAGGTAGAAAAGTAATTTTTATGAAAGTTGGGTAAAAAAGTATTTTCCTATCTCAAAAAGGATAAAAATGGTCATTTTCCCTAAAATAGAATGTGTGGAATATAAATAATACAAAAAAACATGGTACATAAGATAAGGCATAATGCATGTCATAACTCACGAATAACATATCCAAATTTTTTATTACAATCATCATTTTTGACACATAGCAAAACAACTAAATAACCACAAATTACATAATTTTAATTACAATCATTGTTTCTAACATAGAACAAAGCATTCTAAATCTGACGGGACGATGATTCACACTGTGACGTTTTTGTCTTTTGTATGCACAAATTATTGCATCGAGCGGATTTTTGGACGATCCATTTCATTATGATTTGTTGTATCCCTCCCACAACATCTAGCCCGTTGATTGGCATTGTGTTGCAAATGGAAAGGTTGATCATTCCACTCATCACATTGGGCAATGGTTCAAATGTCCTGAAATAAGCACCGAGGCTAAAGTTATAATTTGTTTTCATAGAAGTTGTTGGGTCAACCATAAAATGCCTACAAGCTTGAATTGCATGAGGGCATGGTATTCTATCATTCTTCCACTGACTGCATGAACATTCTTCAAAAATTAAACATGGTTATTATTAAAAAATACATAAATATGATTATTATTTGATAATTACCTACAAATAATTATATTATTCTACTATTTTCAATAACAAATTATAAAATATCTAAAACTAACAATAAAACAAATTACCTACAAACAGTTATGTTATTCTACCAATTTCACTAACAAATTATAAAATGCCTAGAAATAATAATTAAAAAGTATTACCTACAAGCAATTATATTATTATACCATATTCACTAACAAATAACAAAATGTCTGGAAATAACAACTATACCCCTTCAGTTATAAGGCCCGTGGTATTAGGCCTTAGTTGACTGGAAATTCCTAATAGATTTTTAATAAGTTAAAGAATCTAAATACATGTGCAGTGGAATCTGATGGACCCATTACTCGCCTTAGATGGGTTTTTTTCGATAAATGTATTGATAAGCTGCCTCAAACTCGTTTAGCAACATGGCGGGTTAATACAAAGCCTGGTTTCAACCCCTCGTTGTCATCTCCAGTTTCGACCTTATGTTTAATGTACTGACTATGTATAAAACTAAAATTATATATAGATAAATAATGCAGAAATACTATGTTAACTATTTAAAAATAATTTTTCAAGGTAAGACAATAATTTGTAGATCCAATTATTTTATTTTTAATTAAATAATAAAATAATAATCGAATGAGATATTTGTTAATTTGTTATCTATCTCGTAAATCATATTAATTATTACTCAATGTGAGGAAATTGCACTTTTAGTCCCATAAAAAAAAGAGTCAAGTACTTTTAGTCCCATAATTTGATCTTTTGGTCCCAACAGATTTTGTTTAGCACATTTAGTCCTATATAATTCAAAAATTTGCAATTTTAGTCCCAAAACTAACGAAAAACTCAACGGACCATTAACACTATTCTTATGGGACCAAAAGTTCATTTATCCAAAATTTAATTAAAAAAAAGAAAACAATTATTGGAAAAATCTGAAAAATTATCTAAAAACTTTGAAAATTAATTCAATAAAATTTAAAATTATTTAAAATTTATTAAAAAAAGTTATAAAAAATCCAAAAAGTTATTTTAAAATCTAAAATAAAAAATATAAAAGACATGATAATTTGTTTAAAACCGAAAAAAATTGAAGTTATTTTAAAATCCAAAACTTACAAAAAAAATTTTTGAATATTGTTAAAAAACTATACACTGCTTTTAAACATTTGAAATTTATTTAAAATATCTTAAAATTCAAAAATAGAAAAACCTCAAAATTATTTTTAAAAATTTGTTTTTAAAACTAAATGATGTTATAAAAATCTGAAATTTTGTTTAAAAATAAAACTTGTGTTAAAAATCTGAAAGTTACTTCAAATATTAAATATCTAGAAAATTAATTAAAATAAGAAAATTTGTCTAAAAATGTGAAAATGGGATTAAAATCTGAAAAGTGAAAACTGCTGAAGACTTTTGAGATTTTTCAATTTTTTTCAATTTTTTTCAGATTTTTCAATTTTGATATTAAATAAAGTAAATGATTGTTTTCAGATTTTTCAATTTTTTTCTTTTTTTTTTTGATTAATTTTGTGATAAATGCACTTTTGGTCCTGTAATAATAGAGTTAACGGTATGTTAAATTTTCCGTTAGTTTTGGGACTAAAATTGCAAACTTTTGATTCATATGGGACTAAAATTGTTAAAATAAATCTATTGGGACCAAAAGTGCAAGCCTGGAACAAAAAGTGTTTGAGTCATGTTCTTATGGGACCAAAATACAATTTCCTCTACATCAATGTAGTATGAATCCTATCATCGAGAGAGAGAGAGAGAGAGAGAGAGAGAGAGAGAGTAATTAGAAGATTTTTATTATTTTAAAATTAATAAAACATCATCATAATAATAATGACGTGGGTTTAATTTTGTAAAATAAGTATTTTAGAATTAAGATTGATGGTTATTGTTGGAATTGAGGTTTGGTAAAATGGGTGTTGACCCGATTTTGACCAAATATATAAGTGGTTTCCATTAGTGAACAATGGAATTAAATTATTTGTAAAAATTCTACTAAGAGAGTAGATGAGAATAGCATTTTGAATTTCTCAAAACCAATTAAAGGGGTGAATGAAAAATTGATGCTAGGAGTTAGCCAGTTAATACTAGTAAATGGCATGAAAAATGGAAAATGTGGGGAAGGAGAAATGCTCCATCCCACATAGGATAAAGAGACAAAGTTTGCACACTATATTTATCCCAAGTTGGACTTATGTGTTTGGGCCTTTGGGGGCACCCAAATTTTTAAAGGGGTGAGGACCTACATGCTTGTGGGTTTGATTCAAAGCACACGCGCGCGCGCCGCCGCCCGGCTCGGTCCGGTTCCGGGTCATGGGTTCGGGCCATGGGCTTGGACTTCAAGGCCCTTATTCTTTTTGGACAAAAAACCTTTAAAATTAAATAGTTAATTAATTTTTGTTAATTAATTAACGGATATCAACTGGGAAAGAGGTTCGCACCGAAAGCACGTGGTGGACGACGCCGCGGCTTTGTCGCGTCGGGTCATCGTCGATCGGACTCAGACGCATCCGAAGCACGGCCGACGCATGGCCCATGCGTCGGGTCGTGCGTCAGGCCGTAACTTTGTCATTTTGGTTCGCATCTACGCACGGGTAGGAGCACGGGTCGTGCGCCAGGTCGTGCGTCGATGCGAAGTGCAGAACAGATTTGTCTGTTCGTTGAAAACATGTCTTTTCGAGCCAAAAAACGTGTTCTTTCCATACGAGGCACCTGATGCCTATAAAACTCGACCCCTGCAGATTGAAATGACGCACGAAAATAATCAGATTAATTGCATTCGAGCATATTGACTTCCCTCCTTCAAAAGCTTGCAAGTTCAAACACTTGTTGTTCGCTGTAGTTCCGATTTTTGCAAGTGCTGCTAAACCGGAACAGTAAAAGTCGTTATATCTTAGAGACAAACGCCAGAACCGTATGCACTCTATCCGAGGCGTCTTTCGTCTTGCAGAGACTGAATATAATTCAGGCCTCGACTTTGCCATACACTTCATACACCATCCATTTTTCTTTGAAACAGAAACCTTTATAAATTGTACCCAACAATCGCAAGACGAAAGATTACGTTTCTATTGAAGTCGATGTCATCAATTTCGTTCACACCAATGGTTGCTGCTCCTGCTCACGGCCAAAAGCCGCCCAAGTTCTCCAGCGTCGACTTCAAGAGATGGCAACAGAAGATGCTATTTTACTTGAAGACCTTGGGGTTGTCCCGGTTTCTAAAGGACTACCCCCCTTCCGTAGGCGATGAAGAAATCGACAACAACCGGAGAATCGCTGTGGATGCTTGGAATAACAGCGATTTTCTGTGTCGAAACTATGTTTTGAACGGGCTAGACGACGCCCTCTATAATATCTACAGCACGTTCAAAACATCCAAAGAATTGTGAGATTCTTTGGAGAAGAAATATAAAATAGAAGATGTTGTAAGTCCAAGCGGCTACGATAATCTAGAGGGGCGTGAATAGATTATCTCCATCTTTTCGATTATGCCCTCTTTTTTGAATCAAATACGCCAAGACAAGAATAAAGGTGCGGAAAGTAAACAACACACGTCGATTTATAGAGCTTCACCCCACCTAGGGACTACGTGTTCTACCACCCCAGTATATCCGGGATGGGTTTCAAAAAAGAAAAAGAATTTTATTAATTACCACAATTAATGCAAATTCAACTTACAACAACACCTTGAAGAGCACCACACTCTTCTTCAACACCACCTTTGAGATTACCACAATCTCTCTTGAAGATTACCACAATCTCCAACGGCACCTTGTGAAGATTACCACAATCTTCAACCTTGAAGAATACCAAATTCTTCAATACCTCAAGAGCACCACACTCTTGAAACACCTATCACCTAGATCACCCAAGTGTATTCTTTCCACAAGAATACTCACAAGGATGTCTTGTGTTGAATGATGACAAAAATCAAGATTACAACTCAATAATGAATATTACAATTTGAGTGCAAGTGTAATCAAGAAATAAAGCCTAGACCTCAAGATGTGAAAGTGAAATACTTAGGCTATAAATACAACAAGAGTGTTGAATATGAAAGCTTGGAAATTTGCAGATTTCTTGTTGTGTATTTGCTTGTGTTGTTCACTTTTTGTGTCTTCAAATCATCCTCTATTTATAGGAAAGTCTTCATAGACATAGGCTCCTCCTTCTTCACTTTTGTCTACAAAAAGAGGATCACAAGATGTAGAAATATTGTACAAAATTATAAAGCAAATCTTGCTGATAGAATGTCCAACGGTACAAATTTTGTTGTCAAAAGATTACACAGCGCGACCGGTCGCTCTATAGAAAATTTCGAACGTTAGAAAGAAAATAGCGATCCAGGACAGGTTGAAGGGGGGGTCCGACCGGTCAAGGGGGTGCGACCGGTCGGAGGGGGGTCCGACCGGTCGCCCCCTAGGTGGACCGGTCGCCCTCCCCCTTTTTTTCATAGAATTACATTTTGTTTTTTTCTGTAACAATTTGGGTGTTCTTCAGGTAACGGTCGACCATTTGCTCGACCGGTCGACCTCCAAAATGAAATGTTGTCCAATTTTTGACAAAAATAAGCTTCAAGAAATACTCCAAAAAATTAGTAAAAACATTTTAAATCAATTAGGAGTATTTCGACAACATTTAAAAACATTGTTTTGATGTAAAAACGCATTAACACAAAATCATCAAAAGTGTTGTCCAATATTTTAGTCGAAAATAAACTTGAATAAATACTCCGAAAATTAGCAAAAATATTTTAAATCAATTGGGAGTATTTGGACAATATTTATAAACATTGTTTTGGTATAAAAACACATTTAAACAAAATCATCAAAATCTTGATAAAAATATTATCTAACAAACTCCCCCTTTTTTATGATTACAAACCAAAACAATTTTAGGAAGTTGATTTTAAAACAAAACAATTTTTTCGGTCTAAAACATCAATCCATTTTAAGCAAGATTCATCATAAGTACAAACACACAAGGATAGGAGCAAAGATTTTCAAAATCATTTTTGCACAAGCTCCCCCTATCAACATGCATAACAAAGATAAGTATAAGCAAACAACTACAAGCTAAAAGCTTGAATTTCATGAGCTTAAAAGCTCCCCCAGTCTCAAAAGCATCATTAGTCAAGCATAGAAGTCCATAATACATCACATGGACTAAGTATTATCCATAGCTTTTGATTTTTAAGAGCTTTAGCTTATAGCTTTTCTTGCGAGCTTATTTTCGCTTCTTTGAGCGTATAAGCGTTTTTCTTGTTTCTCCCCCTTTGGAATCATCAAAAATAATTATATCAACATGCATAACAAAGATAAGTATAAGCAAACAACTACAAGCTAAAAGCTTGAATTTCATGAGCTTAAAAGCTCCCCCTGTCACAAAAGCATCATTAGTCAAGCATAGAAGTCCATAATACATCACATGGACTAAGTATTATCCATAGCTTTTGGTTTTTAAGAGCTCTAGCTTATAGCTTTTCTCGCGAGCTTATTTTCGCTTTTTTGAGCGTATAAGTGTTTTTCTTGTTTCTCCCCCTTTGGAATTATCAAAAATAATGTTAGCACGATAAAAACATCATACAATTATATCAAAGTGCGCAATTTAATCGATTTATCGAGCATATTGAACATTTAAGCTTAAATTCCGAATAAAAGGGAAAAAATTGCTCATTTGATTTGTAAAAGCTCATTTGATTGATAAAACATGATCTATATAAACTTATAAGACTTTTCAAATCAAGAGAATCATGTAAGTGATGAATTTTCCATTGAAATATTTTGTCGAACACTTGGCGTGCGTCGAATAAAACAAGAGAAATATAACGCCTTTGTTATTCGTTTAAGCCAAAAAAGTTCATCACCAATTGCAATACAACAATATTCATTCATCACCAATCATCATATACACCATACTAATACAAGAATTTCATCAAAATAGCAAGATACAAGTACATTCTCCAGGGTTCAACCCAATTGAGATTAAAAGGAGAAATTCTTAGCATTTAATTGGTAAAGATGAGCAATGATGATGATAATCGAGCCTCATGAAGTCCAAAATATAAAATGTATGCAATAAAACAAATTTGAAGTGAAATTTGTGTGCAAAGTGCGAAAGGGACGAAAAATGAACACAAACGACCAAAATGACAAATTCTAAGAACAGAAACAATTTTAACCAAGATTTGGCTATGGGCGACCGGTCGATGACATGGGCGACCGGTCGGCCTTGCCCCAGTCAGCCCAGTGGTTCATTCTATTTTTCAAAATCCGAGGTTTGAACCAAAAATCCGATATTTCGCCCCTAAGTTTTAAAAACGTGCAAAATACAATCAAAGACCTCATTTAATATACATTATGTCATAATCAAGCTCGAAATGAGGTAAAATACTCGGCGGTTAAAAAAAAATGTCCGCGAGTTATCTTTGAGACGGAATTAAGCACATCTCAAATTTTTGTTTAAGAAACACAATCCCTTAGAAAAATATATCGAATCTCAAATATATATAGTTCGATTATAATGAACCATATTTTGAAAAATTATTATCACCGGACTTGTTATCCCGAAAAATGTGAACGTTTTAAACTTTGGATATACAAGTCATAAGAAGAAGTGGCTTTCAAATATTTGAAAATTTCATTTAACGGCACTTTAATGAGATTCGTTGGGATAGTTTTAAAATTCGAGCATGTAGACATAAGGCATAGAAAATATCGAGTCTAAAGGAATAAGAAAAGTTAGTGAACATACCTCGAATATGTTTGTCAATCAATATGCCTTTCTCAACCTTTGTCAAACTATACATTGGTAGCCATAGAGGTTGAGATGATTCTTCCTTCTTCAATTCCTAACTTCTTCAAAGGTACTTTTGTATACTTTGATTGTGAATTACAACCACTTTCTTGGCATTGTTTAACTTAAAGTCCAATGAAGAAATTTTAGTTACCCCATCATAATCATCTTAAGTTCACCTTGCATCAACTTAGAAAATAACTTGCACAATAATTCATTAGTAGTACCATAAATGATATCATAAATTTGTACAAGTAAATAATCTTGCCCTTTTTCAAAAACAAAGAGAGTAGTATAAATTTTACCTCTTGTAAAACCATTTAGCAAAAATAGCTAAGTTTATCATACCATACACGAGGTACTTGATTTAAACCATACAAGGTCTTTTATAAAAATCATTTGGCCTAGAAAAAATTTTAAACCCCCGAGGTTTTACATAGACTTCTTCTTGAGTAAAACCATTTAAATTTAACATCTATTTGGTAAAGCTTGAAATTTTCTTAAAACAAGAATAGGCAAGCAAAATGTGAAAAACCACGGAAGCAAATGTATCATCAAAATCAATACATTCTTCTTGATAATACCTTAGAGCTACTAACCTTGCCTTGGTCATCAAGCTTGTTCCAAAATACCAAAAAATTCTGCAAAATCTTAAGAAGATATCTTGCACAAGAGCATAGTAATATCGAAAAATAGAGACATAATAACAAGTAACACATATTATGCTTTCAAACAAATCATCAAGAGTTTCATAAAATATGTAAGTTCAAATAAGTTTATAGGAAGCTATATAAGGTCTCTTTTGAAATTTGAAAAATTCAAGAGCATATAGTTGAGACCTCATTTACAAGAAGCATATGAACAAGAGTTTTGACAAAACAACCAAGAATAATTTTATATGTGCAATAAAATGCATAACTTAAAAAATCAAATGTTTTATCAAAAACAAAATATAATCCTTTACAAATCTTGGATAAAACAAGCTATGTCAAATAATGCCTTTTAAAAATCAAAAAATCCTCTTAATAGCACTTGTATAAAATACTTTGAAAAACAAACACGAATGACAAAAATAAATCGAGTCTATAGGATGAATACCAATAATGAGCGTACCTCGATAATTTATGGTCCTCTCTTGAGAAAATAACCATTGATGAAAATATATATGTCCTACACAATTCTTAAACACGTTTTGCACAAACATAATAATACAAGTGTAGGCTAAGCAATAAGAGATATCATAAATGTGCTTATGCTATATAAAATCATAAGAGATAATAAAAGCACCTTAGTCTATGTAAATGCACAAGAGTTGAGAACAAAATATACAAGATCTCCTTTTCAAAATATTTAAAAACACAAATATATATTGAAGACCTTAATATTAAGAATTATTTGAAAACTCATTTTACAATTAAGGCACAAATAAAAACATGCATAACAAAATAAAATGCATGTTTAAATGAGGAGATACGGTTTACCAATTACGCCCTTTCCATGGGTTGTGTCGTTCCCATTGTTGATGATATCTTCCCCTTTGAAAATAATCTTGTTGATGATAGCTTCTCCAATTGCTCCATTTCCAAGGATTGTGTTCTTCTCATTGTTGATAGTGTCTTTCTCTTGGAAATTTATTTTGATGTTGTCTTCTCCTTTGATCAAATGAAATGGTCAATTGATGTCTTCTTGGCGGTATGTATTTTCCTCGATTATTATTCCGTCGGGTACCTAATATGACATTATTTTGTGGTACCCTCAAGTGTTTGGGTCCTTTGGAATTAGCTTTGAGACTTTTAGGTCTCCAATAATAATTAGAGCTATTTATAGCCCGACAAGTATTAACCGTGTGACCCGTTTTACCTCAATAAAAACAAGTAGTAATTTTGGGAGCATAATGACCAACATGCATAAGGACTTGATTTCTTTTCACATAATTAACAACACTAGGCTTATGATCAAGTCCTTGTTTCAATTTATCACAACTATGAACTGTAAGTCCAAGAGGCTACGATAATCTAGAGGGGGTGAATAGATTATCTCCATTTTCTTGATTTAACCCTCTTTTTCGAATCAAACAGACAATAATAAAGATGCGGAAAGTAAACAACACGCGCCGATTTATAGAGGTTCAACCCACCTAGGGCCTAATCCTCTACCACCCTAGTATCTTCGGGATGGATTTCAAAAAGAAAAAAGATTTTATTAATTTCCAAAATTAATACAACACCTCACAACATCACCTTGAAGAGCACCACACTCTTCTTCAACACCACCTTTGAGATTACCACAATCTCTCTTGAAGATTACCACAATCTCCAACGGCACCTTGTGAAGATTACCACAATCTTCAACCTTGAAGAACACCAAATTCTTCAATACCTCAAGAGCACCACACTCTTAAACACCTAACACCTAGATCACCCAAGTGTATTCTTTCCACAAGAATACTCACAAGGATGTCTTGTGTTGAATGATGACAAAAATCAAGATTACAACTCAATAATGAATATTACAATTTGAGTGCAAGTGTAATCAAGAAATAAAGCCTAGACCTCAAGATGTGAAAGTGAAATACTTAGGCTATAAATACAACAAGAGTGTTGAATATGAAAGCTTGGAAATTTGCAGATTTCTTGTTGTGTATTTGCTTGTGTTGTTGTTGTATGTTGTGTCTTCAATTCATCCTCTATTTATAGGAGAGTCTTCACCAACATAGGCTCCTTGTTCTTCACTTTTGTCTACAAAAAGAGGATCACAAGATGTAGAAATATTGTACAAAAATCAAAAGTAAATCTTGCTGATAAGAGTTTCAAACGGCACAATTTTGTTGTTACAAAATTACATAGGCGACCGGTTGCCCTGTATAAGATTTCGAATGTTTGAAAGAAATTAGTGCGATCCAGGATAGGTTGCAGGGGGGTCCGACCGGTCAAGTGGGGGTGCGACCGGTCGGCCCCCTGCTGGACCGGTCCCCCTCTTAATTTTTTTGACTTCAGTACGTTCTGTTTCAAGTTTTCTTTCTTCAGGTACCGGTCGACCATTTGCTCGACCGGTCGACCTCCAAATTGAAATATTGTCCGATTTTTGTCAAAAATAAACTTCAAGAAATACTCCAAAAAATTAGTAAAAACATTTTAAATCAATTCGGAGTATTTGGACAACATTTAAAACATAGTTTTGGTGTAAAAACCAATTAACACAAAATCATCAGAAGGTGTTGTCCAATTTTTATCAAATTAAAAACTCTAAGAAATACTCCAAAAATTAGTAAAAACATTTTAAATCATTTAGGAGTATTTGGACAACATTTATAAACATTGTTTTGGTATAAAAACACATTTAAACAAAATCATCAAAATCTTGATAAAAACATTTATCTAACAAACTCCCCCTTTTTGATGATTACAAATCAAAACAATTTTAGGAAGTTGATTTTAAAACAAAACAAATTTTCCGGTCTAAAACATCAATCCATTATAAGCAAGATTCATCATAAGTACAAACACACAAGGATAGGAGCAAAGTTTTCTCAAAATCATTTTTGCACAAGCTCCCCCTATCAATATGCATATCGAGAACAAGTTTAAAAGCAACCAACTAAAAGCTAAAAGCTTAGCTTTTACAACTTAAGCTTGAATTTCATGAGCTTATAAGTTCCCCCTGTCATATAACATCATTAGTCAAGCATAAAAGTCCATAATACATCACATGGACTAAGTATTGTTCACAGCTTTTGGCTTTAAAGAGCCCTAGCTTATAGCTTTTCTTGTAAGCTTATTTTCGCTTCTTTGAGCGTATGAGCATTTTTCTTGTTTCTCCCCCTTTGGAATCATCAAAAATAATGTTAGCACGATAAAAACATCATACAATAATGTTGAGCATATTGAACATTTAGGCTTAAATTCCGAATAAAAGGGAAAATATTGCTCAATTGATTTGTAAAAGCTCATTTGATTGATAAAACATGATCTCTATAAACTTATAAGACTTTTCAAATCAAGAGAATCATGTAGGTGATGAATTTTTCATTCAAACATTTTGTCGAACACTTGGCGTTCGTTGAATAAAACAAGAGAAATATAACGCCTTTGTGATTCGTTTAAGCCAAAAAAATTCATCACCAATTGCAATACAACAATATTCATTCATCAACAATCATCATATACAACATACTAATACAAGAATTTCATCAAAATATCAAGATATAAGCACATTCTCAAGGGTTCAACCCAATTGAGATTAAAAAGAGAAATTCTTACCATTTAATCGGTAAAGATGAGCAATGATGATGATAATCGAGCCTCATGAAGTCCAAAATATAAAATGTATGCAATAAAACAAATTTGAAGTGAAATTTGTGTGCAAAATGCGAAGGGGACGAAGAATGAATACAAAAGACCAAAATAGCTGTGACTGAAAACAGAAATGATTTTAACCAAAAATATAGCTAAGAGCGACCGGTCGCCGGCATGGGCGACCGGTCGGCCTTGCCCCAGTCAGCCCAGTGGTTCATTCTGTTTTCCAAAATCCGAGGTTTGAACCAAAAATCCAATTTTTCGCCCCTAAGTTTTAAAAACTTGCAAAATGCAATCATAGACCTCATTCAATATGCATTATGTCTTAATCAAGCTCGAAATGAGGTAAAAGACTCGGCGGTTAACGATGAAAAAATCCGCGAGTTATCCTTGAGACGGATTTAAACACATCTCAATTTTTCATTTTAGAAACGTAATCCCTTAGAAAAATATATCGAATCTCAAATATATATAGTTCGATTATAATGAACCATATTTTGAAAAATTATTATCACCGAACTTGTTATCCCGAAAAATATGAATGTTTTAAACTTTGGATATACAAGTCATAAGAAGAAGTGCCTTTCAAATATTTGAAAATTTCTTTTAACGGCACTTTAATGGGATTCGTTGGAATTGTTCTAAAATTCGAGCATATAGACATAAGACATAGAAAATGTTGAGTCTAAAGGAATAAGAAAAGTTAGTGAACATACCTCAAATATATTTGTCAATCACTATGCCTTCCTCAATCTTTGTCAAACTTTACATTGGTAGCCATAGAGGTTGAGATGATTCTTCCTTCTTCAATGCCTAACTTCTTCAAAGGTACTTTTGTATGCTTTGATTGTGAATTACAACCACTTTCTTGGCATTGTTTAACTTGAAATCCAATGAAGAAATTTTAGCTCCCCCATCATGATCATCTTAAGTTCACCTTGCATCAACTTAGAAAATAACTTGCACAATAATTCATTAGTAGCACCATAAATGATATCATAAATTTGTACAAGTAAACAATCTTGCCCTTTTTTTAAAAAAAAAAAGCAAAGAGAGTAGTATAAACTTTACCTCTTGTAAAACCATTTAGCAAAAATAGCTAAGTCTAGCATACCATACACCGGGTACTTGTTTTAAATCATACAAGGCCTTTTATAAAAATCATTTGGCCTAGAAACAATTTTAAACCCCGGAGGTTGTTTTATATAGACTTCTTCTTGAATAAAACCATTTAGAAAATTGGATTTAACATCCATTTGGTAAAGCTTGAAATTGTCTTAAAACAAGAATGGGCAAGTAAAATGCAAATAGCTTTTAAATGTGCTACGGGTGCAAATGTTACATCAAAATCAATACCTTGACGATACTTTCGAGCTACTAACCTTGCCTTGGTCAACAAGCTTGTTCCAAAATTCAAAAAATTTCTGCAAAATCTTAATCAAGATATCTTGCACAAGAGCATAGTAATATCGAAAAATAGAGACATAATAATAAGTAACACATACTATGCTTTCAAACAGATCATCAAGAGTTTCATAAAATATTTAAGTTCAAATAAGCTTATAGGAAGCTATATAAGGTCTCTTATGAAATTTGAAAAATTCAAGAGCATATAGTTGAGACCTCATTTACAAGAAGCATATGAACAAGAGCTTTGACAAAGCAACCAAGAATAATTTTATATGTGCAATAAAATGCATAACTTAAAAAATCAAATGATTTATCAAAAACAAAATATAATCCTTTACAAATTTTGGATAAAACAAGCTATGTCAAATAATGCCTTTTAAAAATTAAAAAATCCTCTTAATAGCACGTGTATAAAATACTTTGAAAAACAAGCACGAATGACAAGAATATATCGAGTCTATAGGATGAATATCAATGATGAGCGTATCTCCATAGTTTATGGTCCTCTCTTGAGAAAATAACCATTGATGAAAATATATATGTCCTACACAATTCTTAAACACGTTTTGCACAAACATAATGATACAAGTGTAGGCTAAGCAATAAGAGATATCATAAATGTGCTTATGCTATATAAAACCATAAGAGATAATAAAAGCACCTTAGTCTATGTAAATGCACAAGAGTTGAGAACAAAATATACAAGATCTCCTTTTCAAAATATTTAAAAACACAAATATATATTGAAGACCTTAATATTAATAATTATTTGAAAATGTTGGAATTGGTCTTTGATAAATGGGGTGTTGACCCGATTTTGACCAATTAATTAAGTGGTTTCCATTTGTGAAAAATGGAATTAAATTATTGGTAAAAATTCTACTAAGATAGTAGATGAGAATAGACTTGAATTTCTCAAACCGATTAGGGTGAATGAGAAATTAATGCTAGAAGTTAGCCACTTAATACAAATAAATGGTATGGAAAATGGAAAATGTGGGGGAGGAGAGATGCTCCATCCCACATAGGAAAAATGAGGTAAAGTTGCACACTTTATTTATCCTAAGTTGAACAAATGGGTTTGGGCCCTTGGGGCACCCAAGTTTTTAAAGGGAGAGGACCTACATGCTTGTGGGTTTGGTCAACAGCGCCGCCGCCGCCGGCCGGCCGGCTCGGCTCGGCTCGGCTCGGCCGGCCCGGGTCCGGGGCCTGGGCTTGGGCTTCAAGGCCCTTATTCTTTTGGACCAAAAACCTTTAAAATATTTAATTAATTTTTGTAATTAATTAAAAGAGTTCAATCGGGAAAACTTTCGGCCCAAGACGGCAGGCGAGGAGCACGCCCGTGCGGTCGGGTCGTGCTACTGCCGAGGGTGCGCCGCCTACACGCACGGGCGGGCGCACTCCGTGCAGGCCTGGGTCGTCTTGGGTGCCGAAGAAGGTTTGAGAAACAAGACGCGCACGCGCGCCCGTGCCGTGCGTCCCAAGAGTGCTCCCCTGCTAGCAGTGCGTCAAAAGGTGTCTTTTCGAGCCAAAAGACATGTTCCTTCCATACGGGCGTCTAAAGCCTATAAAAATCGATCCCTGGTGACTGAAAAACATACGAAAAACTCAGATAATAACCGGTCATTTGCATCATACGAGCATATTGTTTTTCCCTTTCGTTCAAAGCTTGAAAGTTCGAACTTTTTGTTGTTCGCTGTGTTTCGAGTTTCCAAGTGTTGTAAACTCGAGACGTAAAAGTCGTTGTATCTTAGAGGCACGCAGGAACCGTAAGCACACTCGGTGTACGGGCGTTTTTCGTCTTGAGAGGCGATTCGAAATCGAGGCCTCGACTTAAACCATACACTATATCCGGCCATTTTCTTCAAACAGAAACCATACACCGAGAAATTTTACCCTACAGAAAACTCATTTTACAATTAAGGCACAAATAAAAACATGCATAACAAAATAAAATGCATATTTAAATGAGGAGATACGGTTTACCAATTACGCCATTTCCATGGGTTGTGTCGTTCCCATTGTTGATGATATCTTTCCCTTTGAAAATCATCTTGTTGATGATAGCTTCTCCAATTGCTCCATTTCCAAGGATTGTGTTCTTCCCATTGTTGATAGTGTCTTTCTCTTGGAAATTTATTTTGATGTTGTCTTCTCCTTTGATCAAATGAAATGGTCATTTGATGTCTTCTTGGCGGTATGTATTTTCCTCGATTATTATTCCGCTGGGTACCTAATATGACATTATTTTGTGGTACCATCAAGTGTTTGGGTCCTTTGGAATTAGCTTTGAGACTTTTAGGTCTCCAATAATAATTAGAGCTATTTCTAGCCCGACAAGTATTAACCATGTGAGCCGTTTTACCACAATAAAAACAAGTAGTAATTTTGGGAGCATAATGACCAACATGCATAGGAACTTGATTTCTTTTCACATAATTAACAACACTAGGCTTATGATCAAGTCCTTGTTTCAATTTATCACAACTATGAACATCAATAATATCGGTGATTTTATCGGTACTCAAGTTGGATTTTGATAAATCATTTTTCATGCAATTAATATCCTCAACAAGAGTACTATTTTCTTTTTTAAGGTTTCTAACCTTGTCAAGTGTGGTGGTGTGATCACATGAAAGTGATTCATAAGAGGAAAATAAATTATCCTTATCAATTTTCAAAATATTGAATTCCTTTTTCAAATTTTTGTATTTAACAAGTAAGCTTTGGAATTCATTTTGAAGTTCATCAAAATCATTTTGCAAATCACTATAATCATTTTGTAATTCATTATCATAAGAAGTGGAGGGTTTTGAACTTACCTCGTTTTCTTCTTCGAAGCCCATAAGACATCGTTCGTTTTCATCGACGTCGGAAGTTGTAGGAAGCTCATCCCATGATGGGTTTGTATCCATTTGAGAAGTAGATGCTTTTGAGTGGCTCCTTTCATTTGTATATACTTCTTCTAATTTTCTTCATACTTCATGTGCCGATTTAATTCCTACAATATGATTATATTCCAAAATGGTAAGTGAACAATACAAAATATTAAGAGCTTTACCATTTAAGGAGATGATTTTCTTTTCTTCATCATTGAGCTCTTTGAGGCCTTTGTGTGGTGTGTCCATCATTGGAATGGATTCTTCATTTACGATCATGTTCCAAATATTGAACCCGCAACCTTGTAGATATCATTCCATTCTTTCTTTCTAAAATGTAAAATTTTTGGAATCGAATAGTGGTGGCTTGGTGGTGGAGGCGCCGGTGAGGTAGACTTCATTCGTAGCGGTGATCGTTCCTCTTTACTCGTGATGTGGAGCAGGCACGCTTAAAAAAGTTTGGCTTTGATACCACTTGTAAGTCCAAGCGGCTACGATAATCTAGAGGGGAGGTGAATAGATTATCTCCATCTTTTCGATTATGCCCTCTTTTTTGAATCAAATACGCCAAGACAAGAATAAAGGTGCGGAAAGTAAACAACACACGTCGATTTATAGAGCTTCACCCCACCTAGGGACTACGTGCTCTACCACCCCAGTATATCCGGGATGGGTTTCGAAAAAGAAAAAGAATTTTATTAATTACCACAATTAATACAAATTCAATTTACAATAACACCTTGAAGAGCACCACACTCTTCTTCAACACCACCTTTGAGATTACCACAATCTCTCTTGAAGATTACCACAATCTCCAACGACACCTTGTGAAGATTACCACAATCTTCAACCTTGAAGAATACCAAATTCTTCAATACCTCAAGAGCACCACACTCTTGAAACACCTATTACCTAGATCACCCAAGTGTATTCTTTCCACAAGAATACTCACAAGGATGTCTTGTGTTGAATGATGACAAAAATCAAGATTACAACTCAAAAATGAATATTACAATTTGAGTGCAAGTGTAATCAAGAAATAAAGCCTAGACCTCAAGATGTGAAAGTGAAATACTTAGGCTATAAATACAACAAGAGTGTTGAATATGAAAGCTTGGAAATTTGCAGATTTCTTGTTGTGTATTTGCTTGTGTTGTTCATTTTTTGTGTCTTCAAATCATCCTCTATTTATAGGAGAGTCTTCATAGACCTAGGCTCCTCCTTCTTCACTTTTGTCTATAAAAAGAGTATCACAAGATGTAGAAATATTGTACAAAATTATAAAGCAAATCTTGCTGATAGAATGTCCAACGGTACAAATTTTGCTGTCAAAAGATTACACAGCGCGACCGATCGCACTATAGAAAATTTCGAACGTTAGAAAGAAAATAGTGCGATCCAGGGAGAGTGCGGGAGGGTCCGACCGGTCAAGGGGCGGCCGGTCGAGGGGGGTCCGACCGGTCGCCCCCTAGGTGGACCGGTCGCCCTCCCCCTTTTTTTCACAGAATTACATTATGTTTCTTTCTGTAACAATTTGGGCGTTCTTCAGGTACCGGTCGACCTTTTGCTCGACCGGTCGACCTCCAAAATGAAATGTTGTCCGATTTTTGACAAAAATAAACTTCAAGAAATACTCCAAAAAATTATTAAAAATATTTTAAATCAATTAGGAGTATTTGGACAACATTTAAAAACATTGTTTTGATGTAAAAACGCATTAACACAAAATCATCAAAAGTGTTGTCCAATATTTTAGTCGAAAATAACTGAATAAATACTCTGAAAATTAGCAAAAACATTTTAAATCAATTGGGAGTATCTGGACAACATTTATAAACATTGTTTTGGTATAAAAACACATTTAAACAAAATCATCAAAATCTTGATAAAAACATTTATCTAACAGATGCCGACACAAAGAAATTTATTGTTGGTAGATTTCTGGATTATAAGATGGTTGACACCAAGACGGTGATCAGCCAAGTTCAGATCATACTTCACGACTTAGTGTCTGCGATTATCGAAAAATTGAGTGAGTCATTCCAAATGACTGCGATTATCGAAAAATTGCCGCCATCATGGAAAGATTTTAAGAACTACCTCAAGCACAAGCGGCAGGAAATGGGGCTTGAGGATTTGATAGTTCGACTTTGGATTGAGAAAGACAACTGAGATTCCGAATGGAAATCGACAATTGTGGTGGTGTGACCATACTTTTATGGAACACTAGTGGAGTTTCGGTTGATTTTTAAATGTAACAAAAGGTGTTGCTAAAAGTGTTGTGGGACCAAAACTACAATTGCATGAAGTGTTGCCCAAAGTGTTGTAAAACTAGAGGTAGACACACTGTCAAGTAAAATCCGAAGTGTTACTGAAGATGTGATAACACCAAAGGTTACATACCTTGTAAAAGGTGTTAATGTAGTTGTTGGAACTAAGGTATGAAATATGTTAGAAGTAGATTCTAATTGGATTGTTGGGACAATGTTCTAACAAAACTAACATAATAAAGGAAAGTGGCCGAGAGCCATTAAAGCTCTGGATATCTTGCATTAAAACAAGGATACCAGAAGTTGGAAGGGGAGATTTACTTTTTAGCAAACCACATAAAGGAGGATACTTTGAAGTGTGGGGGTGCTTTGAAAAAAGTAGAAGCACTCAAGGAAATAAATTCAGCATTCATGATATAAATGATGGTACGATCATTAAATCAAGGAATGTTGTATTTATTAAAGGTGTATTTTTTTATAAAGGAAAGAGGTAAGTCTAGACATTAATGTCAAAGATATAATACCAATAGACAATTGATTTCGAATGGGGTTATTTCAGTTGACTACGTGAAGTCAAAGGAAAACGTTGCGGATCCGCTGACGAAAGGCATAAATCGAGATCAATTGTATAAATTGTTAAAGGGAATGGGTTTAAAATCCACAACTTAAAGAATGTTCATAGCGGTAACCCAACCTTGTGAATTGGAGATCCCAAGACCTTGGTTCAATGGGACAACTAAGTTATGAATGTTCAGCTGAACACTTGGAAAATGTGTTAGCTCATTCTCGAAACATCCAAGTGAATGAAAAACCTGCTGAATGTGGTGAGGTTAAGTTTAAGACTTTTAATGATTCCTGTACCGAAAGGTGGAGTATGGCAGGATACTCTTCAATAGGATATCACCTATATAAGTGAGAAGTAATGGTCGCTTCAAAGAAACACTTATAAATATAAGATATGGTCCAGGGCCGAAATGGACACAACATGAGAACAACAAGTATTAGAGTTGTTATTGTGTAAGTACTGTTATCTCGGTTTACATAAACGGTTGAGTAGTTCCATACATCGCGTCACTAAGCAGCTAGTAAATCCGATAGTATTTTATTAAGAAAGGTTCAAAGCCACAAGCTACCTATCCTGATGCAATAACGATTCGCCGATATTTTCAAGCGAATCTGCATACACGCATGCATTAATTTCATTCATGTAGGGGATTGTTGGAATTGAGGTTTGGTAAAATGGGTGTTGACCCGATTTTGACCAAATAATTAAGTGGTTTCCATTAGTAAAAAATAAAATTAAATTTTGTATAAAAATTCCACTAAGAGAGTAGATGAGAATAGCATTGGAATTTCTCAAAACCAATTCTGGGTGAATGAGAAATTAATGCTAGGAGTTAGCCACTTAATATTAGTAAATGGTATGAAAAACAGAAAATATGGGGAAGGAGAAATGCCCCATCCCACATAGGATAAAAAGGCAAAGTTTGCACACTATATTTATCCCAAGTTGGACTTATGGTTTGGGCCATTGGGGGCACCCAAATTTTTAAAGGGGTGAGGACATACAGGCTTGTGCGTTTGGTTCAAAGCACACACGCGCGCCGCCGCCGCCGCCCGGCTGGCTCGTCTTGGACCGGGTCTGGGTCCGGGTCCCGGTCGTGGGTAGTGGGTCGCGGGCCGTGGGCTTGGGCTTCAAGACCCTTATTATTTTTGGACCAAAAACCTTTAAAAATAAATAGTTAATTAATTTTTGTTAATTAATTAACGGATATCGACTGGGAAGGGGTTTGCACCCGAGCACGGGCGGATGCACGACCCAGGCGTCGGGTCATGCGTCAGTCGGACTTATGCGCGCATCCAAGCATGGGCGGCGTATGGCGCGCGCGTCGGGTCATGCATCAAGCCGTAACTTTGTCATTTTAGTTCGCATCCACTCACGGCGACGCGCCGCGGCGCGCGTCGTCAGTCGTGCGTCGATGTGAAGTGCATAACAGATGCGTCCGTTCGTTGAAAACCTGTCTTTTCGAGTCAAAAGACGTGTTATTTCCATACGAGGCACCTGATGCCTATAAAACTCGACCCCTACAGATTGAAATGACACGAAAATAATCAGATTAATTGCATTCGAGCATATTGACTTCCCTCCTTCAAAAGTTTGGAAGTTCAAAGCTTGATTTGTTGTTCGATGTAGTTCGGTTTGTGCAAGTCTTTAAACCTAAACCGAAAGTAAAAAGTCGTTGTATCTTAGAGACGAATGCCGGAACCGTAAGCACTTTGTATATGGGGCGTCTTTCGTCTTGCGGAGACTGAATATAATTCAGGCCTCGACTTAGCCTATTTTGTAAACACTTAGCCATTTTCCAAAACAGAAACCTTTCCATAAATTTTTATCCACCAGTTATTGGTATGAAAATGAAAATAAATCATTCTCTTTATTATTATTATTGAAAAGTGGGTAATGAAACATACGGTTTAAAAGTTTAGCTAGTTATCAAAAAAAACCCAATGAATGTCGCTGTGCGTTGATACAAAACAATAAAGCATAGCCCCCGGGGCATAACTGAGTTGTAAAGAGGGTTAGACAAACACATACTGTCCTTCAACCGCGTGGATTTGATTTCCGGCTGAAGCAGTCGCTCACACTTCAGTCCGGGATCAATCTGGCAGGGTCATGGGTCCTGGTTCTACCCTGACCACTCGGCATATTCCATGATTCACATCTTACTGGGCCAAGAGGCCATGGTTTTAGCAGGTCCAGAATTAGTCGGGCGCTAGGTATACCCGAAGATATGGTTATCAAAAAAAATTAAATGAATAAAGCATAACAGTAAAACAAGAACGCAACAACACATAGTACTCTTTAAATGAATTTGTATGCAATTAAATATCATGCTATACATTAAATACTAACATTGTCAAATGTAAAAAATGAGCCCCAATATCATTTTTTTATTTTGAGTACAAGTTCTTGGGAGGGGTAAAACTAGCAGAAATTGTTTTGAGTTCAATGGTTTGGGTTACAAATTCTCAACCAATCATGTTACAATTATATCCCAACCCTAATATTTTTTAAATAGTTATAAAAGTAAGAGAATATAATTTGGTTATTAGCTATGGCCCGAAAGGCAAAAGTTAAAACCCAAAACTTATATGGTCTTAGGACCAAATCCCACTAACA
This sequence comes from Rehmannia glutinosa, assembly GCA_016081115.2. Classification (NCBI taxonomy): domain Eukaryota; kingdom Viridiplantae; phylum Streptophyta; class Magnoliopsida; order Lamiales; family Orobanchaceae; genus Rehmannia; species Rehmannia glutinosa. Next base: position 81,531,149 of record CM071936.1, on the reverse strand, counting down.
TATGTCTCTGTCATCTTTAGTAAATGTTATTAAATAACTATATATTATTACAAATTATCAAAATAAATTGATTGATAGTTATTGGTTATTACTAACACTTAAAAAATGATTGATATGATATCTTTCATGGTATTAGATACAGTTTATACCCTCCCCCAGCAAAACAAGAAAATGGCAAAAGATATTCTTTCCCCAAAAAACTATGATTTTTAAGAAGCACTTTTAGGGGTGTGTTAGAAAATTATTGTATAAATTTTGATGATAATTAGAAAATTTATATTAGAATTATAGCTCCCCCAAAATATTGTAAATTATGTACTTGTATTAATCTTGTAATAGACAGGAGATTGATAAGTCGTGAATGTAAGGGTGTAAAAAAGAGTTGGGTTTGGGTTCACGGGTTCGGGTTTGTGGGTTCATGGATAAGAATATGCCAACCCGGACCGAACCTGTTTAATTATTCGTGTCAGCATCTTGAACGTGAACTCGACCTATTTATTTCACAGGTAACTCGAACCCGACATATTTAACCCGTATAATATTTTTTTTTATTTATATTTTATAATTTCATTTGAATAAAGTTAATTTTTTTAAAATTAATTACCATAACACACTATTAAATCAATCAATAAAAAATATCACAATTTACAACATACAAAATGAAACAATATAATTAGTTAATTACATAAATAACATAACATACTAATCATATTTTGAGAACAACAAACACAAAGAATACAAAATAACAATATACATAATTAAGGAGGTTTTAGCATTTAAGTTTCAAGAAATGTCTCGTTTTTTTTTATAATTAATTATTGACTTAGTTTCTTTTAAATTCACAAACAAGTTCTACGAGTTAAATTGGTCATAGCAGGCTGACCCGAACCCGATTTGTTTAATTAGTGGGTTATTCAAGTTCGACCCAATTTCAACCCATGGGGTTTACGTGTCGGATCTAAAATTGACACCTCTAGTGAAATGCAACTTAGTCAAAAATCACAAGACTTCGCAAAAAGTCGTGGAACAGCCAAGTGATGATCTTCCAAGGCACAAAAGACTTTCAACTGAGTAAATAAATATTTAGAAGAATGACCCGACGAGACGTATTATATAGTCTTTTAACCAATCTCTTTTAACAATAGATCGAATGTCCGCCCCAAACCCGCCACCCGTTTAATTGAATATGGATCCACCTAAATCAGAATGGAGTTTATAAAAGTAGAGCACTAGGTTGACAAATGTCTTCAACCACTAGTGCCACTGTTCAGTTTTCTTGCATGATTTCAGGCCCCCTGCCGCACACTCACGCTTACACACACCAATTTTAAATTACTTTCTTATTTTTAATTTCATTTATGAACAGTGAATACAAACCAAAACCAATAAAGCAAATGAATTACGTTAAGAATTAAAACTCTCTCTAGACTCTAATAGTAACCTGCATGCCATACGTGTGTAAAAAAAAAAAAAAAACCTGCATGCCATACTGGCTGGCTAAACCGCACTAGGTAAGTCTTATACGATAAATTTGACCAATAGTATAAAAGTGGAGATAGATTCGAACTTGAGATCATTTAATCTCAGAACACCCTGGACCACCACTTGAGAGACACAATATTATCTCATTTTTTAATGTCTCACATTCTTGACTTCACATAATATCATCTTGTTTTTTTTTTTTTTTATTTAGTTGTTTGTCTTTTGTTAGGAAAATTTCGAGTCTCCTTATATATGAGAGTCTATGTTCAATAATAAATGGAGTTTTTTTACTCTTAATAAGTGGTGTTTTATACCCTGTAGTGGTTTTTCGTTCAATATTTTTTATCGTTGTGGTGTTTTCTCTATTTTCTATTGTGGACGTTCTGCGCAAAAGACTTAGGAAAAACTAGTGACATGTGCGGGTTTGTAATATATTTATATATGTATATATTTAAAATGTGTATGTTTATATATGTGTATATTTAAAATTTTGTAGTTCTTACAATTTTTATTTTTGTTAGCATTGTAAGTATGGGTGTCAATCCCTGACTCAACTCGAAAACTCGATACAAAATCTACTTGAAGTTAATGAGAGAAACACGAAGGGTTTGGAACACGAACACGACTATTAAAAATCTGACAAGAAGTTATCAATTTGTGTAAAACGTAGTTGATTTATCTTTTACTTAGTTTTTGATGTATTTTGAGCATAACTCGGAATCAATCCAAAATCAAACACGAATCCAACCCAATGAATCAAATTGACACCCTAATCGTAAGGTTTTTCTATAGAACAAAAATTGATTATTCTAAGGAAAAAAAAAGAAAAACCAATAAAGCAAATTCATAAACCTATTTGATTTTTGAATACTTTTTGTCCCAAAATAGCCCTGTAACCTTAATAAAAGCAAAAGCCATCTGTCTCCCTCAACATTCCCTCTCTCTCTCTCTCTCTCTCTCTTCAATTTTTCTCTTTCCTAATTTCCGTTTCGGAATTGGGACCCTCTCTCCTCGCAACAATACTCACTACATTTACCGCCTCATTATTATATCTTCATCAAGCAGCAACCTCATCACTCAACACACTCCAACACGCTCACTCAACACACTCTCTCCCTCTCTCTCTCTCTCTCTCTCTCTCTCTCTCTCACTCAAAAATGGCTGGTAGTGTTGAAGGAGCTGGGTTCTGGTTACCCTCTGAGTTCTTTGATGATTTCGCCATGGACAAAGAAAACTTCGAAAAAAACCACATAGCTGAGTCAGACCCCGATTTCTGCTTCCCGACCGAGTTTCCGTACGATTTTGAACTTGAGAACGATGAACATCTTGTGGTATGCACTTTTTCACTTTACGTTTTCCATTTTTTCTTAATTTTTCTTGCTATTTAACCTTTTTTTAATGGGCTCTGTTTTTACAGAAGCGCGGCGTGATGTCTACTTCGCCACAGTCAACGTTGGCCCATGTGTGGAGTTCGTCGGGCCGGAGCGCCGGGTGGTCGAGCAACGGCAGCCCGAACGGGGTGACTTCACCCCCAACGACGCCGTTTGGGGGGGAAAACGACTCCGTTGGGGATCTGATTTACCGCGCCGCCGGTCAAGTTGCGAAGCTGAAGCTCGACAGCGGTGATGTGCCTGGGCCCACTAAGCGTAATGGCCTCCTGGGCCCACCCAGAAGCCTCGAGCAACTTCACCCCGCAGCCAACAATCCCAACCCCTCTGTTTTTCACAACATTTATGTGAGATTCCATTTTCAAATTCTGTTATATTTGCATGATTTTTTAAGTAGGGTTTCTGATTTTTTTATTTTTGGGTACAGTTGCAGCAGCAAATGGTGAAGCAGCAGAACCAGGGCTGTGGAATGTGGTACAGTGAGCCGCAGATGCATCAAATGAGGAGCGGAAGGGCAGTGGGGCAAATGGTTCAAGATGGATGGTCCATTCAGCGAAACCCGACCCGTATGGGTAGGTCTGGTTCGAGGACGGTTCTGTTCGGCGGATCTGGTGGCGGTGGCGGTGGCGGTGGTGGAGGTGGTGGTGCGGCGGTAAAAAGAGAGTGTGCTGGGACAGGAGTTTTTTTGCCTCGGAGATATGGGAATAATAATAATAATGACTGTAACGCTTATTCTTCAGATTCTCGCAAGAAGACAGGTATTTTAATTTAATTTACAGTTCAGAGTCTTTTCATTTCCCCCCATTTTCTTGTAATAGTTTTTTGGAATTATTTGAATTTGGGATGTTTTTCAGTTTTTCAACTCTTTAGACCTGCTTTATTTTTTTGCTTTTTCTCAGTATTGTCAATTTCTTTTGTCCTTTTTTTTTGCTTTTCTTTATTTGGTTCATTTGATACTGCAAGAAATGCTAATTCAAGAAAATAGTGAGATTAAACTGTGTAAGAAAAAAAGGACCCAGTTCTGTCGTTTTCTCTACAAAGTATGTATAGACCCTACGGTGAAATGGGCCATTTATTTGACCAGTTGTTTCCTTTTCATTTTTTAGGTTTTGGAGCTAGTTTTTCTTTTTTTCTTTTTTGTTCCCAACCCTTTCGACTAAATAAGTATTTCTTTGAAATAGATTTATATTTATTGCAATTAGGTATTTATGTCCCTTTTGCTTTGTATCCACAATTTTGACCCAAAAAATCTTCTTTGTCAGGAACAAATCTTGTCTCAAGATATTATGCATGAAGTATTTGCAGTTCTTATTCATATCCAAAAAATTGAATTATCATTTAATTTTGGGTTTATTCTAATTGATCTTATTTAATTCCAGGTTATTCAGGTGCTTACATTCCAGATAGAAATGTTCATGCCCTAAACAAGAACTATGATAATAAGATCAATGATTTTGCTCCATTTCAACCACAGTTTCAGCCCAAGTTCAACCGGGGTTTCGTCTCAGAATACGGTATACAAAAGTTTATCGACACGTGTTGTAATGAATTAACATTTGTTGTTGCTCACATTTTGAAATTGATATTATCAGATTTGTTGATGGCTCGGAGGAATGCGTTAATGTTGCAACACCGACGAAGTTTACTAGTCGAAGGCTCGTCTCCGATGAGCCGTGGCATATGCCTTCCTCAGGAATGGACTTATTGAATGTTTTTTGGATGTTAGAAAGAAACCTAAACTAGTTATTACATGGTAGAAGATATGATGTTTTGCTTTTCTTGAGGTTTTGCAAGTTAAATTTGATGAAGTGTGTAGTTAGGGAGGGATAATAAGAAGAGATCCCAACTTTTTTCTTTTGATGGAGATTGCATCTTTTGTGACAAGGTTATTTTGTAATAGGAAAGTATTATAGAAATGCAAGTAGTTAGACTTGGTGAGTGGGGCTTTTTGGTTGTAATATTTTCAATAAATAAGTGGATAGTATGTTCTTATGTGGGGTTGAAAAGTTGAAAGGGGCTTTTACTCTGTAATAAATATATCCTAGGTTTGAGTTGGTTGTTAGGGCATTTTGTATTATGAAAAATTGAAGAGAAATCCACAACTCCTGCTCATGTAATAGTGTATTCAATTGCTGAAGTATAAATGTAATAAGAAGGGTAGTTTTGTTCTTAATTTACATATTTAAATATTTATTGTCAGTTTGCCTACTTCTCAATTATTGCCTTTTATCTTAATGGTTAATATGTTGGTGGCTGGTAGATAGAACTTTAAATATGGATCTTCACATTTTTATGTATGTGAAATTGCAATAATTAATGGTATTTGAAATATATTTATCAGCCATTGCTGTCTCTTCACATTCTATGCAGGTGAAATTTGGAAGTGCAATTATTAATATTTGGAGTTGGTTTAATCATAAATCATAATGAATTGCTATTATGAGCTTTTAGTATGACTGTCTTGGAAGGGTAAAAGTTTTGTACTTGGTAGGGTAATAATCTTGCTGCACTTTATGTTACGCGCGTAATACATAAATTAATTTATTTGTTTATGAAATAGAATGTTTTTTTTTTTGAGTACAGAAATAGAATGTTTATTTGTTATGCAAACACTCCATTTATGATTCAGGATTTTATATAGTATAAATCAGTTTAGGTATAATATCCAAATGAGTAGCTAAGGAGTACTTTACATGAAATTTGCTTATAGTATAAATTAAAAGATTTTATTAAATGTAACCATATGAAATGGGTTCGTCCAAAAGAGTAAATCCATGTGTGCAATTGAGAAATTCTTTCCATCTTCAAGAATCTTAAAAAATAAGTAGTTCTCTGCTTCCTCCCATCAAGAGAGTAGGGAAAAGTAATGTGTTATTATTTTTCATCTTCTCTTTTTCCACTCCTTAGTCGGAGGTAAATTGGGAGTTGATTCATTTTTTCATTATTTTTTCCCCATTATATTGATAGATTTGTTTTATTGAGATCTACAAATTAAATCGTTTTTTTCAAAAATTTTCTTTGTTAAACTTAAAAAGTTTAAGATAGCTATAAGATGTAACTCAATCAACCAATCATTTATGATATTATCCTATCGTTTCATGAACTTTGGTGTATGGACGATAATACATGTTAGGAAATGGTACATTGAACCATACTAAAGAATTCCTAATCGAATATGAATGTCTACCTTATGATATTGCGAGATTAGCCTTAAAAGTTGATGTACTATGGTAACATTCTGCATGATAAATTGTATTTTGGTTTGTTAACTGATTACCTGATAATCATATGAGTAATATTTAGGTGCAACTTAATTTTTTTATGTAAGTGAGTGGCAAACAAAAAATCCACCAATTGAATAAGATAATTTTTAAGTTCTTGCAATTTTCGGTTTGAAAGTAAGTGATGAAGGCTAGATGGAAGGTTGTCAAGCAGTTCCAAATTTTATTGTTGAGTCCAAGTAACATGGATGGTTATTTAAGTTTCAATTAATAATGTATATTGATACGCCAATCGGATAATGTGAATTACTCAGATTACTGATAAAGAGAGCATTCTTGAATTAAAGAAGATGAATTAAAACTCTACTGAATGAATGAATATTCTGTACATGTTTTACAATTTATAAAGCCAAGTAACTGAATACAAGTCTAACAACTATAACTAACTAAACTAACTATTTCCATCTTACTGTTGTGTTCTTGATCTTTGATTGAGCCTTGACACCCCCTTAAGTGGAGCATGAAGATCAATCATGTCCAACTTGATTGTTAGATGCTGAAAGGATTGAGGAGGAAGTGTAAATATATCAGCTATTTGTTTTACAGTTGGGATATGGATGATTTTGATTAGTCCAGCTTGTATTTTCTCTCTTACAAAGTGACAATCTAGCTGAATATGCTTGGTCCTTTCATGTTGACGAGAGTTTTGAGAGATGCAAAATGTTGATCTATTGTCAGTATAAATTGGGGCTGGATGGTTGTGAGGAATGTTTAGATCCTTGAGTAAATATTTCAGCCACTAGAGTTCACAAGTTGTGGTTGCTATGGCTATGTATTCTGCCTCTGCAGAGGACCTGCTAACTGTTGCTTGTTTCTTTGACTCCAAGAAATTAGAGAATCTCCCAAATATACAGCAAAACCAGTCGCACTTCTTCTAATTTCTTGACATTTGGCCCAATCAGCATCACTAAAGGCTGTTAATTGTAAAGCTGAATTGGCTGGGTAAAAGAGGCCTTTTCCTGGATTGGTTTTGATGCACCTTAGTATTCTATGAGTAGCAGATAAATGTGTTTCACTAGAAAAAGACATGAACTGGCTCAAATGTTGTACACTATAGCTTATTTCAGGCCAAGTGATTGTAAGGTAGAGAAGTTTGCCAATTAATCTTTTGTACATGTTGGGATATGTGAGATTTGGTTTGTCTATGCTTTTGATATCTATTCTTGAATCCATTGGAGTTGAGCATGATTATCTAAGACATACTTTCTTTGACAAATGCTGATTCCTTTAGCGGATCTTGCAACTTCAATGCCCAACATGTATTTTAATGTACCAAGATCATTGATTGTAAAAGCATTATCCAAATGAGACTTGATATCTTCAATGCCTTGAGGTTGTTCCCAGCTAGTATAATATCATCTATATAAACACACAAAACTGTTATAGAAGTAGATGAAATTTTAATGAAAAAAGAACTATCAGACCTTGATTGACTGAATCCATAATGAAGCAGGCAAGAGGTTAATTTGTGAAACCATTGTCTTGAAGCCAGTTTTAATCCATATAGACTTTTGTTTAGCTTACAAACTCGAGTATCATTAGTTTGTAAATATCCATGTGGAGGAGTCATATAAACTTGTTCATGGAGATCCCCATGTAGGAAGGCATTGTTGACATCTAATTGGTGAAGAAACCATCCTTTGGCTGCTGCAACTGCCAGAACTAATCTAACTGTTATTATTTTTGCCACTGGTGAAAAAGTTTCAAAATAACCCAAGCCTTCCTCTTGAGTGTATCCTTTGGCTACAAGTCTTGCCTTGTACCTCTCTATAGAGCCATCGGATTTGTACTTGACCTTAAATACCCACTTACAACCTACACAATGCTTGGATGGAGGTAACTCAGTTAAGGTCCAAGTATCATTCTTTTCAAGAGCATGTAATTCAACCTTCATTGTCTTTATCCAATCCTCACTTTTACTAGCCTGGAGATATGTCTTGGGCTCAGTAATTTGAGTGATGGATGCTGTAAAGGCTTTATGGCTAAAAGAAAGTATATCATTAGATAAATGATTTGCAATTGAATATGTATATACTTGAGTTAGAAACATTTTTTGTCAGAAAGAGGGAGAAAGAGCACATTCATAGACTTGTAAATAATGGGGAGCAGTTCTAGCTCTAGTTGATCTTCTGACAAGATTGTGTTCTTGATCTGTGGCAGTTGCTTGAGGAATTTGATCATCAATATCATCAGTGTCATTATGAATGATGTTATCAGTAGCATTTACATGAATATTATTAGTGGTATTGATAGGAATACTATCAGTAGGCAAATGATCAATACAACTGGAACTTAAATTCTGAAATAAAGGAAGAAAAGTTGCAACATTATCATGTTGCATATTTTTGAAAGGAAAGACATGGACACAGAATTCAATATTTCTGGATACAAATACCTTTTCGGAGCTCAAACCATAGAGTTTGTATCCTTTAGATCCAACAGGATAGCCTAGAAAGACACACTTAATAGCCCTTGGCTGAAACTTGTTTCTGTTAGCAGACAAAGTACAAGCATAAGCTAAGCATCCAAACACTTTCAAATGCTGATAATCTAAGGTTTTGTTAAAAAGCTTTTCAAAAGGAGATTTATTATTTAACAAAGGAGTGGGAACTCTGTTTATTATGTGAGCAGCTGTAAGATTAGCTTCATCACAAAAAGAAATAGGAACATTAGAATGAAAAATTAAGGCTCTAACCACTTGCAAAAGATGTTGATGTTTGCGTTCAACCAATCCATTTTGTTGTGGTGTCTCAACACAACTAGTTTGATGGATTATGCCATTATCATTATAGAAATCAAAAAGCAAGAATTCAGTGCCATTATGAGTTCTAATAACCTTAATCTTCTTATCAAACTGAGAATGCACCAGAGTATAGAAATTTTGCAAATAAACTTTAGTATCTAACTTATGTTTTAACATATAAATCCAAGTGCACCTGGAAAAGTCATCTACTATAGTTAGAAAAAAATTGTAATCATTATGAGAAATCTGAGAGAAAGGGCCCTATAGATTACACAATGTATCAAATCAAAAGCTTCATTAAAAACAGATGTTCTTACAAGAAAAAGAGCTTTCTTTGTTTAGCTAAATGACATACATCACAATCATCAAATTTATGAATTTGAGAAGCAACATTTGGTAACAAAGCTAGCCTCTTTGCTGAAAGATGACCTAGTCTGCAATGCCATAGAAAAGAAGAAGTAGAAACTGAAACATTAACAGAAACATCATAAAAGTTGAGGTGACATAGGCCATTCTTTTCCTTAGCAAACCAATCATCTTCAGACTTTTCATATCCTGCAAAATACAATGTGAGGACAAGAAGTGGAGAGCATAGTTTGATATTTTAGTTAGCTGAGAAACAGAAACCAGGTTAAATGAAAAATTAGGAACACATAAAACATGTTTCAGAATTAAATGTTCAGAAATTTTAACCTCTCCAATGTGAGTAGCTATAGTAACATTAACCATTAGGTAAATGAATAGATATAGAAGTAGAAATAGGAGAATTAGTGTATAAGGATTTATCACAAATCATGTGGTCAGTAGCACCCGTATCAAGTTGATGTGAATCGCAACAACAACTGTGCATACGACCCAACAATAATATGTTGTTAACCCAAGATCTTCAGTAGTTCGGTTAAAAATTGGTGGAAACCTCGACCCGTCGCTTAAAAAAGCAAGAACCTCGGTATGCGTAGACACCACAAATGAATATGTAAGTTCGCTTGATAAGTCGGTAATCACAACAAGATGGACAATCTTGATGTGAACCGCAACAACAATTGTGCATACGACCCAACAACAATAAGTTGTTAACCCAAGATCTTCATTAGTTCGGTTAAAGATTGGTGGAAACCTCGACCCGTTGATTAGCAAAGCAAGAACCTCGGTATGCGTAGACGCCACAAACGAATGTGTAAGTTCGCTTGATAAGTCGGTAATCGCAACAAGATGAACAATCTTGAAGCTCTTAGAAAAACCCATAGGCTTCACGAGAAAATTCTCAATTCAACATTCAATATCAAAGTTTTTATGAAAAATAAACAAGTGTTTGCCTTATATAGGCGACTCAAAGCAAACCCTAAACAAACTAGAAAGGAAAAGAAGTCTAAACCCAAAAAGGAAACTCAATCGCAGTCAATATTCACGTGTGGGCGAAAATATCCGGGATTTTCGAATCTGTTCCTGGAGTGTTCATAAAAGTTATATCACTTTCTCTTAGCTTTCCATAGTAACTTGAATTAGCCCAATACAAATTTTGTAGAGAAAGGTAAGGCCCAAATACTAAACCTTGCCAGTGCTGACCCGCACAAACACCCAGGCCGTGCGTGTGTCGAGTCGAAACTCGATTTTGTCTTCGACTTTGACCCCGATCACCCCAAACTCGAAATATAAAATTAAGACGCGGCCTTAAAGGTTTATTTGGCCTCCAAAACATCAAAACGACTCAAAACAATGAAAATAAATGTTAGATAAATGTTTTTATCATGATTTTGGTGATTTTGTTTAATTGTGTTTTTACACCAAAACAATGTTTCTAAATCTTGTCCAAATACTCCCGATCGATCTAAAATATTTTTACTAATTTTTCGGTGTGGTCGACCGTGTCTGAAGAATTGTGCTCTTCTTTGTATTGATTTCTAAAGAGCCGGACCGGACCAAGGGTATGTCGACCGGTCGAACCCTATGTGTGTTAGATAAATGTTTTTATCAAGATTTTGATGATTTTGTTTAAATGAGTTTTTATACCAAAACAATGTTTATAAATGTTGTCCAAATAATACTAAATGATTTAAAAGTTTTTACTAATTTTTGGAGTATTTCTTAGAGTTTATTATTCGATAAAAATTGGACAATACTTTTGATGATTTTGTGTTAATTGGTTTTTACACCAAAACAATGTTTTAAATGTTGTCCAAATACTCCCAATTAATTTAAAATATTTTTACTAATTTTTTGGAGTATTTCTTGAAGTTTATTTTTGACAAAAATCGGACAAACCTTCTGTTTTGAGGTCAACCGAGTCGCCCTAAAGGGCAACCCGTACTGAAAGTCGAAACTCGAAACAAAAAACAAAACTGGGGATTAAAAAGGCAGGTCGACCGGTTGACCAGGGTGTCGACCGGTGTGGTCGATCGGTCGACCACCGGGTCGACCGGTGCCTGCAAGTTTGCCAAACTTCAACTCATTTCTGTATTGGAGTTTTTGAGAGACGTAGGGGGCGATCGGTCGGACCCCCCATCAACCGGTCCCCCTGTGTAAGATAGTGCGATCTAAATTTAAATTTCTATCTCTACGCGACCGTTCGACCTATGTTCTTTGTCAGCAAAATTCAAACCGGTGGACAACCATTATCAACAAGATTTGCTTTATCAATTTTGTACTATATTTCTACATCTTGTGATCTTCTTTTTGTAGACAAAAGTGAAGAGGGAGAAGCCTATGTTGGAGATCCAATCTTGAAGACTCTCCTATAAATAGAGGGAGATTTGAAGCAAACTATACACAACACACAAGTATACAATACAACAAGAAATCTGCAAAATTCTCAAAGCTTTCATTTTTACATTCTTGTTGTAATAGCCTAAGTTCTTGCACTTGCACAATCTTGAGGTCTAGGTTTTTTGTTCTTGATTACACTTGCACTCAAAGTTTGTATACTTCATTTATTGAGTTGTAATCTTGAATTTTTCTATCATCCAAAACAAGATATCCCTGTTAGTGTTCTTGCGGTAAGAACACACTTGGGTGATCTTAGGTGTTGAAGAGTGTGGTACTCTTCATAGGTGTTGAAGGAAGATTGTAGTAATCTCCTTGAAGGTGTGGTAAGAAGATTGTGGTAATCTTCAAAGGTGGTGTTGTATTAATTGTGGTAATTAATAAAATCTTTTTTTCTTTTTAAAATCCACTTCGGATATACCGGGGTGGTAGTAGTTTAGGCCCTAGGTGGGTTGAACTACTATAAATCATCAAGTGTTGTTTAATTTCCGCATTTACATTCTTGTCAATTACTTGTTCATTCAAAAAAGAGGGCGATTTGTGAAAAATCGGAATAATCTATTCACCCCCCTCAAGATTATCGTAGCCACTTGGACTAACAATGTGGACCGGTCGACATGTGTAAATTTTCAATGCTTAAAATGTAATCTTATTTCCATTCGACCGGTCGCCCTATATGTTTATCAGTAAAATCTTACCGTTTGAACCAGACAAATTTTCCTTGATTTAGGGGATTGATTTATAACAACTATATTCTTGATTTAACTTGTATTTCTTTTCAGATTTCAATCCCCAAGAGGAGCCTATCTTTGATCAAACCTCTCGTATAAATAGAGGAAGAGTTGGAGCAACAAAACAAGAGAGAAAACACTACAACACAACAAGAGATACATCAAGCAAATATTTTGTTCTTCACTTTCACATTCTTGTTGTAATAGCCTAAGTATTTCACTTTCATATCTTGAGGTCTAGGCTTGATTCTTGATTACACTTGCACTTCATAGTTGTATACTTCAATTATCGAGTTGTAATCTTGAATTTGTGTTCGTCATTCAAACACAGGATATCCTTGTAAGTGTTCTTGTGGTAAGAGCACACATGAGTGATCTTAGGTGTTGAAGAGTGTGGTACTCTTCATAGGAGAAAAAGATTGTGGTAATCTTCTTGTGGAAGAGTTTGGTGCTCTTCGAGGTGTTGGAGAGTTCGGTGCTCTTCAAGTCGGAAGATTGTGGTAATCTTCACAAGGTGCCGTTGCTAGAAGATTGTGGTAATCTTCTAGGGAGATTGTGGTAATCTTCAAAGAGGTGATGTTGTAATAGTTTTGGTAACTATTAATAAAATTATTTTTCTTTTTGAAATCCATCCCGGAGATACTGGGGTGGTAGAGGATTAGGCCCTAGGTGGGTTGAACCTCTATAAATCGACGTGTGTTGTTTACTTCCCGCACTTCCATTCTTGTCTTTGCTTATTACATTCAAAAATAGGGCATAATCGAGAAAATGGGCTCTATCCACCCCCTCTCTAGATTATCGTAGCCACTTGGACTTACAATAAACACCTAATCTATGATAAACAAATACAAGAACTCAAGAACTCAATTACATAGTCTTCAAGAACTCGAGATAACTTGCATTTGGTTTTGCCCGGATCTTTCGTAGATGGATTCTCATCATTCCCCTCCAAACGCTGGACCCCAAAGGTTGAACGATCATGTTAATCCACCCAGATCAAATGCTAAACTGCATGCACATTCATCCATTTTTTCATAATCCTGTAAACAAGAAATAATAGTACTAGGCAAAACAAAGATAAAACTGTTAGAACATGAAAACTTATTCCTAGTATCTCTCTTCTTTTGCCATGAATATAGATTTTCCCTCGAATTTTACCTCAATGGCCATTACCCCCATGTTTTCGGCCCACTCAAAATTATTAATAACCTTTTTCTCGGCCATCACTCGAATCTCACTTCTACACTTGGCCGGACTCTCAATGTTTTCTCACTAAATCTCTCATTGTCTTCGGTTTCATAATTTTTGTTTTGCACACCAACTGAATTTTCTATCTCATCTACCCCACCAACTTCAATTTCTAACGAATCACCAGATTCACTTGTTGGCTCGATACCCAACAAATCATATGAATCCAATGATAACAAATCCCCCTTTTTTTGGCTCGACAACTTCAAGAACATCCTCCAACTCTGGCTTAACCTCATTTTCCGACTCCAATTCCCCATTATCACGCAACACCAACACCCTTTTATTTTGACATTGACTAGCAATATGCCCAAAACCATGATACTTAAAGTATTTAGTATCGGGCAGTATATGTTTCGAATTTACCTACGGGTTTAGGCTCGGTCGCCCTCCCCTTATGCTCCAATGGTTTCGAACTCTGCTATTCTTTTTTGCTGGTGGTCGCTTTCCATGCATTGGAGTTAGAACTCGGGGAATGTCGGTTGAAACCCTTCCTCTAGAGCTGCTGTTCAACTTTCACCGTCATGTGCACCATCTACTCAAGATCGATGTAATGGTGTAAGTTGACGTAATCTGCAATTTGAGGGTTAACCCATATTAGAAACCTGACCATTGTAACTTCTGAATCCTCCTCAACGTTAGCCCTCGCCATCAACATCTCCATCTCTTTGTGATAATATTCAACATTACGAAACCCTTGTGTTAACCTCTGCAATCGCTGAAAAACACCTCGATAGTAGTGGTTAGGCACAAAACATCGTCGCATCAATTGCTTCTCTCATCCCAAGTAGATACGACAACTTCTCCCGTCCTTCTACTAGTTATCATTAATTGATTCCACCAAATAATAGCATAATTAGAGAATTCTGTCGCTGCCAATTTTACCTTTTTCAACTCCGAATAATTATGACAATCGAATATATTCTCCATCTTACTCTCCCATTCTAAGTACACATCCGGATCATTGTTCCCCTGAAAAGACTGAATATTCATCTTGATTGTACTCAGATTACTATCTTCATGTATTCTATCTCCTCTAACCGCTTGTCTTCCTCTACCCGGGCTATAATTCTGGTCTCCCTCAATATACTCATTAAATTCATCATCTAACTCAACTGGATCTACACGCCTTTGCCTTCGCACCATGGTCTCCGGTTTTTAGGTACTACTATCTTTACCCGGCTCCCCATATATCTCTATCATCACGTTCTTCAAGAGTCTTGCAAGTGCCTCCATATGCAACTTATTACCTAATTTAACGGTTGTCGGTTTTCTTCGGACATGATGTATAATAATTGCAATCAACACAAACCACAACTCAACAAGTCTCACGAATGGAAGAACAATTCACGTCATCAACGCCTCCCTCTTTTCTTTTTTTTTTTCAAATTTTGATTTTTTTCTTTTTTTTTCTTTTTTTTTGTAACCCTTGAAGAACTAGGGTTTACAGATAACACAGAAAATCTGGAAAATAAAAGAAAACAAGGATAGATTTAACCTTGCTAGATGGCTCTGATACCAACTGATGTGAACTGCAGCAACAACTGTGCATACGACCCAACAATAATATGTTGTTAACCCAATATCTTCAGTAGTTCGGTTAAAGATTGGTGGAAACCTCGACCCATTGCTTAGCAAAGCAAGAATCTCAGTATGCATAGATGCCACGAACGAATGTTTAAGTTCGCTTGATAAGTCGGTAATCGCAATAAGATAAATAATCTTGAAGCTCTTAGAAAAATCCAAAGGGTTGACGAGAAAAATCTCAATTCAATATTCAATATCAAAGTTGTTATGAAAAATAAACAAGTGTTTGCCTTATATAGGCGACTCAAAGCAAACCCTAAACAAACTAGAAAGGAAAAGAAGTCCAAACCTAAAAAGGAAACTCAATCGCAGTCAATATTCACGTGTGGGCAAAAATACGCGTCCGGTATTTTTGAATCTGTTCCTGGAGTCTTCATAAAAGTTATATCCCTTTCTCTTAGCTTTCCATAGCAACTTGAATTAGCCCAATATCAATTTTGTAGAGAACGTTATGGACCAAATACAAAACCCTACTAGTGTTGACCCGCGCAGACACACGAGCCGTGTGTATAGGCAGGGGCTGCCTGTGCATCAAGCCGAAAGCCCTATTTTCATTCACCAAGGTGCACGAGCCGTGCGTGTAGGAACGGGCTGCCCGTGCATCAAGTTGAAACTCGACTTTGTCTTCGACTTTGACCCTTGCTCGTCCCAAACTCGAAATATAAACTTAAGACGCCACGTTAAAGGTTTATTTGGCCTCCAAAACATCAAAACGACTCAAAACAACGAAAATAAACACCTAATCTATGATAAAAAATATAAGAACTCAAGAACTCAATTACATAGTCTTCAAGAACTCGAGATAACTTGCATTTGGTGTTGCCCGAATCCTTCGTAGATGGATTCTCATCATTCCCCTCCTTTGAAAGGGATTCGTCCTCGAATCCAAATGCTGGACCCCAAAGGTTGAACGATCATGTTAATTCACCCGAATCAAATGTTAAATGGCATGCACATTCATCTGATTTTCCATAATCCTGTAACCAAGAAATAATAATACTAAGCAAAAAGATAAAAGTGTTAGAACATTGAAACTTATTCCTAGTATCTCTCTTCTCTTTTGCCATGAATATAGATTTTCCCTCGAATTTTACCTCAATGGCCATTACCCCCATGTTTTCGGCCCACTCAAAATTATTAATCACCTTTTTCTCGGCCATCACTCGAATCTCACTTCTACACTTGGCCAGACTCTCAATTTTTTCTCACTCAATCTCTCATTGTCTTCGGTTTCATAATTTTTGTTTTGCACACCAACTGAATTTTCTATCTCATCTACCCCACCAACTTCAATTTCTAACGAATCACCAGATTCACTTGTTGGCTCGATACCCAACAAATCATATGAATCCAATGATAACAAATTCCCCTTTTTTGGCTCGACAACTTCAAGAACATCCTCCAACTCTGGCTTAACCTCACTTTCCGACTCCAATTCCCTATTATCACGCAACACCAACACCCTTTTATTTTGACTAGC
The DNA here is from genome assembly GCA_016081115.2 of Rehmannia glutinosa. Classification (NCBI taxonomy): domain Eukaryota; kingdom Viridiplantae; phylum Streptophyta; class Magnoliopsida; order Lamiales; family Orobanchaceae; genus Rehmannia; species Rehmannia glutinosa. The sequence continues at coordinate 81,514,449 of CM071936.1, read as the reverse complement.
AATATGCCCAAAACCATGATACTTAAAGAATTTAGTATCCCTCACTTGGGCAGTAGATGGTTCGAATTTACCTATGGGTTTAGGCTCGGTCGCCCTTCCCTTATGCTCCAATGGTTTCGAACTCTGCTCTTCTTTTTTGCTGGTGGTCGCTTTCAATGCATTGGAGTTAGAACTCGGGGAATGTCGGTTGAAACCCTTCCTCTAGAGCTGCTGTTCAACTTTCACCATCATGTGCACCATCTACTCAAGATCGATGTAATGGTGTAAGTCGACGTAATCTGCAATTTGAGGGTTAACCCATATTTGAAACCTGACCATTGTAACTTCTGAATCCTCCTCAACGTTAGCCCTCGCCATCAACATCTCCATCTCTTTGTGATAATATTCAACATTACGAAACCCTTGTGTTAACCTCTGCAATCGCTGAAAAACACCTCGATAGTAGTGGTTAGGCACAAAACATCGTCGCATCAATTGCTTCTCTCATCCCAAGTAGATACGACAACTTCTCCCGTCCTTCTACTAGTTATCATTAATTGATTCCACCAAATAAACAAGTGTTTGCCTTATATAGGCGACTCAAAGCAAACCCTAAACAAACTAGAAAGGAAAGAAATCCAAACCCAAAAAGAAAATAAAGGAATGGAAACAGAATTAAAAACATCTTCTTTGGGATAAGAGATGTCCGCATTGGCAGTGGAATCCCTTTCATTTCATGGTCCTTTAGGTCCCTTCCAACCCGGAGGATAACCAATGAATTGAAAACACTTATCTATTGTGTGACCATTAAAACCGTGTGTACATCTTGGTTTCTTTTTATCTTTAAAGGACTGGAATCTTGTGTTAGAAGCTTGCTTGGACAACATAGCCATAGAGTCTATGGGTGTACCAATATCAGAAAAGTTATTCAGACTCCTTTGAAACTCTTCTTGAAGCAGAAGTGGATATACTTTAGCAAGAGAGGGCAATGGAGAAGTTAAAAGCAGCTGACTCCATATTTGAGCATAGGATTCATGTGTAATCCCACAAGAAACTTAATAGCTAAATCATTTTGCTGAGTAGTGGCCATAGCAGTGGAAATATTGTTGTTACACAAGAACACTTCATAATCAGCCAATGGCTTATATACTTATCCCACAAGCTCTTAAATTGATTATAGTATGTGGTGATAGAGTTAGTACCTTGGGAAATCGAACTCAAGGATTTTTCCAGGTGCAAAACACGAGGACCATCACTACGAGCATAATGAATTTTTAATTCATCCCAAACCTCATATGCAGTGGTGAAGAACAACAGACTTTGTTTAATATCCTTGCAATGGAATTCAAGATCCAAGATAGAACTAAATTCTTTGCTCTCTTCCAAGCGTGATGCAAACTTGTAGAAATAGGCGGCATGGGGCGTGATCCATCAATGAAACTATTCTTGTTCTTGACACTCAATGCCATTAACACATCTCGATTCCAAGAAATGTAATTTTCACCAGTAAATGGCTCGTAGACAATCACAACTCCTGGATTGTTACTAGGATAAAGATAATATGGTGAAGAAGGATCATCTAGTTGATGATCAACAACCATTGATTCAAGAAATGTCTGACAGAAAAAGAGTTGATGTTGAACAAGAAACTGATCACAAAATCGATCAGCAAGAACATCTATTCTTCTTTCAAAAATTTCTACTTAATTAATTGGCCTTCGTAAGCATTACGTTCTAGCCCAATTATTCCTCTCTAGAGAAATTGGTGGATCTCTCCCATCAGACAAATCAACGGAGCTCCGTTGTGTAGACCATGTGAATCTACTCCCAGTAGTCGGAATATGAACGAGTCCCTCTTTCGACAGCAGGATTGGATATGATTGGTGATACTCTGTGCGTGTCCGGCCAAAGAAACCATCGCGCGGGAGTCTTTGAGTTTCCGATGGCCGAGTGTGATTGATCACAGAATCGATCAATCTAATAGTCTCCTCATACCATGTGAATTACTAATATTACTAATAAAGAAAGCATTCCTGAATTAAAGAAGATGAATTAGAATACTATTGAATGAATGAATAATCTGTACAAGTTTTACAATTTATATAGCTAAGTAACTGAATACAAGTCTCAACAACTATAACTAACTAACCCAACTATCTTTGGAAGCTTCCATCTTGTTGTTGTGTTCTTGATCTTTGATTGATCCTCGACGGATAAATAGTTGACGGAAGGACAATAGTGACATTGTACTAGCATTTCATGGCAATTACAAATGTTCATTACTTCATCTATACTCTATACGTAGGTTTTTAGGGTGTGTTGTTAAACTAATCATAATTAATATTTTAAGAATTGAGAACTTCATTCTTAGATGATTAAAAATTGAATGAAATTAGCATAATTTTTATTTTAAAATTTCGTTGCACAAGCCACTATTAAATTAAGGGGTCACACTTTTTTTTTAGAAATAGATGAAACTTTCATTAATATTAATGAGGCGAGGACTCAGAGGTAACAATCTCTCGTAACTCATGTGGGATAGAGTTACCCAGGTTGGAGCCGTTAGCTACATGAAAGGAGAAACTAGAAAGTTTATGGGCTAATACATTTGTTGAGCATTTAATAGCATGAAAAGAAACACTTTGGAAAGAGATGGCGAGTGACTTGATCTCGGAAACGATGTTCCCCAAGTAGGAGAGATTGGTGCTAGGGTTATGTATAGCCTGGATCAGTGAAGCGTAGTCTGACTCCACTCTCAAGTTCGACTGCCAATTTCATTCCCTCGCGGCAAGCAATAGCTTCAACAACTTCCACTGAATATTGTGCAACAAAAAATCTAGAGATAGCTCTTATGCCGTTTCCCTAGTGATCTCGGGTTACAACAACAATTCCCGTTCCTTTTCCCTTGATGATCAATGCATCTGAATTAATTTTAATACTTGAAACCTCCGGTCATGTCCATACACTGATGGGTTCAACTCCGGCTTGTGGAGATTTCGTATTATTGGATGACTAAAACTGGTGGTGAGTTGTTATCGCTAAAGAAAAGCATTTATGATGATCAAAATATTTGCCTTGGAAAACCAAAAGATTTCGTACTCTCCAAATAAGCCACAAGAGGCATGTAAAGATACAGAGAAATTCTTGATCTCTAGACTTAGATAATTGTTCAATCCAATCCGTAAGGGGAATCTCTTTTTGTTTTTCAGTCACAATTACTAAAAGCGGGCTAGCTTGCCAGTAGAAATTACTCCAAGGCCAAATCTCGAAAGACATGTTCCATTGCCTCAATGCAATCGCCACACCTCCAGCACCAAGGGTCCACCTGTAACTTTCGAAGCATACATGTTGCTCGAACCCGGAGAATCCCATGGATACATTTCCACATGAAGACTTGAACCTTATGAAGGATGTCAAGTGTCCATGGCCACATCCAAAATCTGGGTCAGGGGTTAGATGAGTTAGGGTTGTTCAAAGAAAGCGGTTCCATGGTGAGGGCCACTTGATAACCGGACTTTCATCGAGTATATCCCATTGGAGCTGAATTCCCATCTGATGTGGTCTTCTTGTGGGGTGTCCGAAGTGGTATTGATAGAATAAGTGATGTTGTTGTGCTTCCAAACAAATCATGATCCTTCTTGAAGTTCCATTCGAAGCTGTCTTCGTGAAGTAAATCGACCACAAATTCCACTAGGGGCAGGTTGGGCGGTGCGAGTTGGGTGCTGATAATAGGGCTTCCCGGGATATATTTGTCGTGCCAAACTCGGACAGTTTTTCCATTGCCAACATTCCAGCGTGCACCTCATAGGAGAATTTCTTTGCCTGCCTCTATGCTTCTCCATGCGTAGCTTGGATTATAGGTGTGGCATGAATGAAAGGTTTCCTCGGGAAATATCTAGCTTGGAGTATCTTGGTAAGTATTGTGTTCCTGTGTTGAATGATCCTCCATCTCTGCTTTGCTAAAAATGCTTTGTTGAAACACGATTGGTTTCTAAATCCAGCTCCTCCTTCTGTTTTTGTTTTGCAAAGTTTGTTCCAAGAGTACCAGTGCATTTTCCATTCCTCGTCTTTCTGTCCCCACCAAAAATTAGAGCTATTGCATGCCTTGATCAAAACTATCTTGCCGACAAAAGATAGATTTCTATTTTTTCAACTTTTCAGTTTTTTCCTGATCCTGTCAATCAGCATGCTGAAAATATTGGATTTTGATCGGCCAATCACTATCGGCAGACCCAAATACTTTGAGTGTTTGTCCACCATGTTAACTCTGATATTATCCGCCATTCTTCGTGCTCGATCACAACGCGTCTCTCTGCTGAAAGCAATATTAGATTTTTCAAGGTTGATGACTTGGCCCGATGCATTTTCAAAGTCCTGGAGGAAATTCCTAGCTATTTTGAATTTCTTTTCTGTTGCTCGGCCAAAAATTATGCTGTCATCTGCAAAAAAAAAGTTGAGTACCAGGGGGGCTGTTTTACACACTTTCACATCGTGAATAAATTTAGACATCTCGGCCTTTCGAATAAGGGTTTCGAATAAGGGACGACAAGGCTTCGTGTTGAAAAGGAAGAGGTATGTGGATAAAGGGTCCCCTTAGCGTAGACCACGCATCGGGGTAACCGTGTTATCCGGGACCCCATTAATCAGAACCGAATGAGATACTGTGGTAATGCAACGTAACACCAGATTAATGAAGGGCTGGTTAATGTGAGGCCCTAGAATCATATTATAAGGTAATATATTAAATAATAAATATTTTAAATATTTGAGTTCATTTTGTTAATTCATTTTCTATTATTTTGTTAGCAATTCTATAATTCGATTCATTCGATTTATTACCCTAATTAGATCGACTCACATATATTAGACTTTTCTATTATTAGTATGATTTAAATAAGAGTCATATTTATTAAGAGATGATTTTAGAATTTTAGGACTTGACTAACCACTAATCTTCACTATCCATTTATTGTATTTTATCCATAAACTCTACCGATTATCCTAAAATGGATCCTACACTTTATTTCACCTTTTAAATTAATATAAAATTCTAATTGTGACCAAAGTTAACCCCCACCACACAATTCACCTTAATACCACACTTGGACACAATTGAACCAAGTCTTCTTTCCATTTTCTTTCTTGTTGACCGATTTTTACAAACCCATTTGTGGAGATATTTTGTTTTGGTCAAGTCAAATTCCTAAGAGAGAGAAAGTTAGAATTCTACACTTTGTCTTGCAAGACTACCCTATAATAAGACAACAAACCCATCAAACAAACTTCTTCACTCTTTTCTCCATAGAACAGTGAATACCCTCAAGTAATAACCAAAAATATTTGCAAATTATGACCATCAAAACTCCATACATATCAACCTAAACCATCATCCTACCTAGAGGAACAAAAAGAATGTATTTTTCTTTGGTTTTTGGAGGTGCCGAAAAGTTGAAAAAAAAAGGGAAGAATCTTGTTCTAAGTATTAACACAAAGCTACTAGGTAAGTGGATGTTCATTTTTTTTAAAGATTTTTAGTGGTTTTAATATGGTGAATTATAATCTCATAAGTTAGGATTATAATGAATTTGTAGGGTTTTGTTTGGAGAATTTGATTGGTGACAAGTTGAAATCAAGAATTGAAGAGAAGTTGAGGTGGGTAAAATAAAGCTGAAATTATTTTGTTAAATGGTGTGCTTGCATTTTGAATTTGTAAAGCATGTTTAAATTCTTTAAATAGCACAAAAATCATGTTTCTTTATATGCTTGGGTGTGATTATATGTTTGTTGAATGATTTATAGTCATTTTTGGAATTTAATTGGAGTTTGAGGACTAAAATTACAATATTTGGTAACTTGGGTACTAAACTGAAATTTCGAAATTTTGGGGCTGTTTTGATATTATTGTAGATGTTGTCTTGGTTTTGGAAGTACATAGATGTATTGAACTTGAATTTGGGAGAAAATTTGAACTTGGAAGCCACTTTTGAAAAAAAATAGAAAATATAGGGACTAAACTGAAAATTTGAAAGGTACAAAAATTAGGACTGGTTTATATAGTTTGAATAAATCTGGGAGTCATATAGAGAATAATCAAGATTTAATGGTTAAATTTTAAGTTTTCAAAATATCGGGGTACGAAAATGTAATTTCTTGATGATATGGGGTCAAACTTAAATTTTGAAAATAATGAGAACAGTTCTGTATATTGAAACTGAAACTCCGATTTTGAACTAGAGGCTAACCTTTAACCTTTAAAGAAATTAGTAAAAGAATTCTAACTTTTAATCTGAAATTTTACAAGATGATTTTCGAAACCCAATATCCTGTTAAATTTCAATTCCGACGATAATTCATCAATTAACTTGATTTGATTTATCTCTTGACTCTTTGACTGAGCATGTGGGATTGTTTTCAGCTATTTCAAGTAATTGTTAGATTAAACTTGGCTTATGTGCAATAAGTGTTCTACGCGCTTGACTTGGTCTTCGGGCAAATAAAATGTCATTTTGACAAAAGTACTAATTGTTTGAATCTTCTGCGGTGTGGGTGGGTCGAGCAATAGATTGAACATGTCGCATGTGATCTCTGTTTGACTACCCATGTACCTATTCCCCTTTTTCTGGTCGGGCCGGAGACGGCAGTGGAATTTGGGTCGTAGAATGGTATATTCTGGAATATGACGATCTCTGGACATACATGTCGTAGCTAAAGAGACGTCGAGCCACCTGGGGTAGTTATAAGGTAACCTGTGACTTCGGTCAATTCTTGTTTGGGGAGCCATAAGGTAGAACGACATAATTGTAGCCCTATCAGCTCAATTATGATCAAGTAGCGATTCGGTGTTCCGCTTGTTTGATCGTTCTTGTTTGCTCTTTAATGCTTCTACTCGCTTGTACAGAAAACATTTAAAGTTTACAGTAATTGCTTGTTATTGTTACTACTTGTCATTTCTTTAATCACTTGATTTTATCAAACTTTATTCTTGTCAAACTATCTCCGGAAAACTGCGGTTTAACGAAACATTTTTTTTTGTAACGATGTTTGTTTGTATGCCATCACATGCACACTTATAAAAATTGGTAAATTTTAAAAATGTAAACTCAATTCCTTTGCTCAATCTTGGGAAAAATTAAATTAAAGTTTTTTAAACTATCATTATCACCATTCCCCAACCACTGAGCTCGTTTAGCTCACCCCACGAATTTTAAAATTTTCAGAGACAGGTAGATTTGACATTGAGGGGTCCGATGAAGGGTTTCGAATCAAGGTTGAAGTTGGTGGAATAATTTCTAGGAATTATATGGATATTGATTTTGTATCAATACTTTGGATATTCAAACTTATTATATAGCTTGTACTTAACTCTGTATTTGGAATATTACTACATGTTAGACTTCCGCTGTGTATTTATAATGTGATGTATAATATTTTTGATATGGCCTGGCCGAATTTAAGTTTTTATGATTTTCCGGAGTTGTACTCCGATGAATATTGTATTTGATTCTACTTATCTAGTTTGGGGCGTGACAGTTATGGTATCAGAGCTTTAGGTTGTAGAAGGAACTACACCTGAGCTTACCCAGGATAAGATTCTCTGCCTGTGGATTTAGTTACCACTACTGATAACCTTAAACCCCAACCATTTAAGTTTGATTGGAGACACCCACATATTGTGGATTTTGGATTGGTGTGATTACCTTTGTGGTTCGTTGATTTTGGATTAGTCTGCTCAGCATTATATGGATTAGATGAGATTTTCAGTATTTCTTTACCATGATGACTTGTGGCTGATGGGGTTGTTTTTTACGTATAGGTATGGATCCATGTCATTATCATGAGGAGGAGATGGCACGTGCGCTGGAGCACATTGATTATACTGAGTCACATGTTGACTATTGGAGAGATGAGTCAGATAGGATTTCCCGATTGCTCGAGCAGGAGGAGCAGAGAGTTAGTGAGTTGCAGGGATCATTATCCCAGTCTCGGGATGGTGTTTATATTCTTGATTTTCAGCGCCATGCGATGATACGGGCCCGGCAGGAGCTAGAGGATAGAGTCCAGCAGCTTGAGGATCATCTGCACGTGAGGGGCCTACGAGTAGATGAGCTAGAGGATCATGTGTACCAGAGGGATTTACGAGTAGAGCAGCTAGAGGGGGATCTCCATACCTGTCAGCAGGTTATAGATATCCGCACGACCCAGTGAGACCATTTGGCAGTTAGTTTGGAGGCCTTACGGGCAGACCGTGAGTTGATGTTGCAGGGCTTTTGGGCTCGACTCATAGATTTGGGTGGTTGGATGCCAGGAATAGCTCATGATATTCAACCAGTGGATGAGGTGGACCCTCAGATGGTACCTGATATTGACCACTTGCACGGGGTGCATGGGATAGAGCAGGAGCTGCATGAGGTAGAGGTTGATGTGGGCGGGGCTCCGCCAATAGATTTGAACGAGGATATCGATTCTCGCAGTGATATCATAAATGTTTAGATCATAGATAGGGTCTAGGAGTTTCTCTTTTGAAAACTCTTTATGGTGATTGTAAATTACTAAATGTATATATATAGACTTGCTGTATAGTCAGGGTAGGCGTAGGTAGCCACTGACGACTTGCTGTATAGTCAGGGTAGGCGTAGGTAGCCACTGACAGGGATTGGCAGTACTGTTTTGTATCCCACTGCCCCTTTTGACGTCACATTTTGGGATTGTAAATAGACTCACCGTGTATGTTAACCTTATATATAAAGGATGAAACCTAGAGCTATCTTTTATGTTATTGATGTCTGAGCTTTAATTCTATTATTTCATACATTGTTATTATCATAATAAACATGTATTTATTTTGAACCATATCCTCAATGGAATAGAACTCCCGAGCCAGCACCTGAGCCAATACCACCACCAGTACCCCCCAACCCCAGCCGTGGGGGGAGATAATTTGACTGCATTGGCAATACAACAGTTGCTGCAATTTTTACAACGACAAGCTAATCAGCCTCAAAATCAGCATAACATGGGGCCAACGCAGGACGCCCATGATCGAGTGCTGGAACGATTTTTGCGCTTTGACCCTCCTATATTTTGGGGTGAACCAGACGACATGAAAGCAGAGATATGGCTGGAAAAAGTGGAGAGTATATTCTTAGCTCTCAAATACACTGATGACCAAAAACTGAAGTTAATGGCTTTTCGACTAGAAGCAGTAGTTTGAAATTGGTGGCGGACAGTTGAGGAGAAATGGGACAGGACTGAGACCGCAAGGACTTGGGTTAACTTTGTTTGGGAATTTCGTAAGCAGTACATACCCCAAGTAGTTAGGGAAGCCCGTAGAGATGAATTTTATCGTTTGAGGCAGGGATCAATGACTGTAGCGCAATATGAATCAGAATTCCACCGATTGCCCAAGTATACCCCGGGATCGGTCAATGGTGAGGAAGATAAGCTCCATAAGTTCTCCAGAGGACTAAGGCATGAGATCCAGAAACATATGCTATCTATTGAGATAGATCCTTATGATGCTACGGTCCGAGCAGCAGCAAGGGTGGAGTGTGGTTTGGGATGACTGAAACCACAATCCAAGGGAATTGGTAGTTCAAAGAAACCATTTACGGGATAGACTTCGGGAAAACCCCAACCATTCATAAGAGGTGGAAATCAAAATTTCAATGGGAAGGGAAAACAATGTCAAATCCCAACCTGTTCCTTTTGCAATAAGCCAGGACATGCACCCGATTCATGCTGGCGCAAGGCAGGAAAATATTTGAGATGTGGGAATGCACAACATCATGTGAAGAATTGTCCTATGACAGGTCAATCAGGCAATAATCCAGTTCCATTTCCTAAGCCCGAACATAAGATGGCAGATCGCTCTAAGATGCAGGGTCGTGTGTTTGCGTTAGCTGGACAAGGGGCTCCATAGGCAACCAATGTGGTGGAAGGTACACTGCTTGTATCTGGATACCTTGCTAAAGTTTTAGTTGATCATGGATCAACACATTCATTTGTTTCCCCACATTATATCTGCAGCTTAAATGCATGCATGGAACGAATGCCTTGTTGTTTGGAAATTTCAACTCCCATGGGTGCTAGCCAAATAACTGGTGTTGTGTTTATTGCATGCGATGTGAACATTGATGCTCAATGTTTTCCTGTTGATTTGATTGAATTGCCGATATTAGAATACGATATTAGGATGGATTGGTTAGCTAGGCACCATGCTCACTTGGACTGCCGCACGAAGGTAGTTAAATTTTGCGTACCTGGACAACCAATAGTAGAGTTCATAGGTAGCGCGAACTATGGTGGCCCCTATTATTTCTGCAATTAAAGCTCTATAGGCTATTATCAAAGGATCACGGGGATATCTGGCATTTTTAATCAATAAACCTAGCGACAAGAAGGGAATAAGAGAAGTGCCCGTGCTATCAGAATATCCAGATGTATTTCCAGAAGAACTCACATCGTTACCTCCAAACAGGGAGATCGAGTTCACTATTGAATTATTTCCAAGTACAACACCAATATCCAGGACGACATATAGAATGGCCCCACTTGAGCTACAAGAAGTGAAGGCACAATTGAAAAAGTTATTTGAAGTGGGATTTATTCGACCTAGTACGTCACCATGGGGAGCTCCGATACTCTTTGTTAAAAAGAAAGATGGGTCATTGAGATCATGCATTTATTTCCGAGGACTTAACAATGTCACCATCAAGAATAAATATCCGTTGCCACGAATCGAGGATTTATTTGACCAACTTCAGGGAGTGCAGGTTTACTCAAAGTTAGATTTGCAGCAATGATATCATCAGTTGAGAATTGAGGAAGACATATCGAAAACAACTTTTCAGTCTTGGTATGGTCATTTCGAATTCGTGGCGATGCCCTTTGGTTTGACAAATGCTCCTGCAGCATTCATGGATCTGATGCACCGAGTATTTAGACCCTACTTGGACCAGTTTGTTGTTATTTTCATTGATGACATACTCGTGTATTCCAAATCAGAAATGGAGCACGAGAATCATTTGAGAACTATATTGGAGAAGTTAAGACAACACAAACTTTATGCCAAATTCAGTAAGTGTGAATTTTGGCTAAGTGAAGTCTCGTTCTTGGGTCATATAGTATCTGGTAAAAGGATCGCAGTGGATACATCAAAGGTGAAAACTATTGTCGACTGGAAGCGACCGAAAACCGTAATGGAGATAAGAAGTTTCTTAGGTCTTGCGGGATATTACTGCAGATTCATTAAAGATTTCTCCAAGATAGCAGGCTCATTGACGAGATTAATCCAAAAGCAAGTGAAATATGAGTGGAATTACAAATGTGAGTCAAGCTTCCAAGAACTAAAGAAAAGACTCACCACAACACCAGTTTTAACCCTTCCCGAAGGATTAAAGGACGTCGTAGTGTATAGTGATGCGTCAAGAGAAAGACTTGGTGCTGTATTGATGCAGAATGAAAAAGTAATTGCTTACGCCTCTAGAAAACTGAAACCGTATGAAGGAAATTACCCAACTCATGATCTAGAATTAGCAGCTATAGTGTTCGCTTTGAAGAAGTGGCGACACTATTTATATGGGGCAAAATTTACTGTCTTTACTGATCATAAGAGTTTGAAATACCTCTTTTCGCAAAAGGACTTGAATTTGAGACAAAGAAGGTGGATGGAATTGATAGAAGACTACCATTTTGATATCCAGTATCACCCGAGCAAAGCGAATGTAGTCGCGGACACATTAAGCAGAAAAACATACGTTGCAAGACTAATGATAAGAGAGTGGAAATCATTAGCGGATTTGAGTTATTGGAAGCCTAAGAAAGTTGGAACTCAACTTTTATTGGCTAACATATCAGTGAAACCAGACCTGTTGAGTGAGATTCGCATATCATAAGAGAATGATCCGAAATTCAAGAAGATGAAGGACAAAGTGTTGCAAGGATCAAGAATTGAGTTCAATGTAGGAGATGATGGAGTTATGAGATTCAAGAATCGGGTTTGTATACCCAATGATGATGGTTTGAAAGGTAAAATTTTAACAGAAGCTCATCGCTCAAGATACACGATTCACCCGGGAGGCAAGAAGATGTACCAAGATTTGAAAAGACACTTCTGGTAGGTGAATATGAAAAATCAAGTAGCTGAATACGTGGCAAGATGTCTGACTTGCCAACGAATAAAAGCTGAGCATCAGCGACCTTCAGGACTGCTACAACCATTAACAATCCCTGAATGGAAGTGGGAGAAGATAACCATGGATTTTGCCACAGATCTACCCAAAACTCGAAATGGGCATGATACTATTTGGGTAGTAGTGGATAGGTTAACGAAATCAACACATTTCTTACCTATAAGAAAGATAGATAGTCTACAAAAATTGGCTCAGATCTATATTAGAGAAATTATCAGACTGTATGGAGTTCTAGTGGATATAGTCTCAGATCTACATTACCCAAGATTCGTTTCACGATTTTGGAAAAGTTTGCATGAAGGGTTGGGAACGAAACTGAGTTTCATTATCGCGGCACACCCTCAAACGGATGGACAGTCAGAGAGAACAATTCAAACTTTAGAGGACATGTTGAGGGCGTGTGTATTAGATTTCAAAGGTAATTGGGATTCTCATCTTCCTTTAGCTGAATTTGCCTATAATAATAGTTGTCAAGCGACCATTGGAATGGCACCATATGAGGCGTTATACGGAAAAAAGTGTAAATCACCGGTACACTGGGAGATAGATGATCAATGGACTCCAAAAGAAAGACGAGAGTCACAATCAACTATTCCAAAGGTAGACTTAATCCAAGAGGCAATGGATAAAGTTTGACTCATCAAGGAGAGAATAAGAGCTGCACAGAGTCGTCAGAAAAGTTATGATGATAACCGACAGAAGGACTTAGAATTTGAGACGGGAGATGAGGTATTCTTACGACTTTCGCCAAGAAAGGGGTTGATCCAATCGAAGAAAGGGGGAAAGCTAAGTCCGAGACATATTGGACCCTACCGGATTCTTGAGAGGATTGGAATGTTGGCTTATCGCTTAGAGCTTCCGCAAGCGTTAGGAGGAATGCATGACGTGTTTCACATCTCTCGACTGAAGAAATATAATCCAGACCCTGAGCACATCATCACATAAGAGATTCCAGATATAATGGAAGATCTAACATATACAGAACGACCGCTTCGAATTATTGATAGTCAGATCCGAGAATTGAGAAATAAAAAGATTTCATTGGTCAAAGTAGTATCGCAAAAACACAAAATGCAGGAGGAAGCCACTTGGGTGACCGAAGAAGAAATGAGAAATATCTATCCAAAGTTATTTTAAAATGAATTTGGGGACCAAATTCTCTTAAGGAGGGGTGAATGTGAGGCCCTAGAATCATATTATAAGGTAATATATTAAGTAATAAATATTTTAAATATTTGAGTTCATTTTGTTAATTTATTTTATATTATTTTGTTAGTAATTCTATAATTCGATTCATTCGATTTATTACTCTAATTAGATCGACTCACATATATTAGATTTTTCTATTATTAGTATGATTTAAATTAGAGTCATATTTATTAAGAGATGATTTTAGAATTTTAGGACTTGACTAACCACTAATCTTTACTATTCATTTATTGTATTTGATCCATCAACTCTACTCATTATCCTAAAATGGATCCTACACTTTATTTCACCTTTTAAATTAATACAAAATTCTAATTGTGACCAAAGTTAACCCCCACCACACAATTCACCTTAACACCACACCTGGACACAATTGAACCAAGCCTTCCTTCCATTTTCTTTCTTGTTGACCGATTTTTACAAACCCATTTGTGGAGATATTTTGTTTTGGTTAAGTCAAATTCCCAAGAGAGAGAAAGCTAGAATTCTACACTTTGTCTTGCAAGACTACCCCATAGTAAGACAACAAACCCATCAAACAAACTTCTTCACTCTTTTCTCCATAGAACCGTGAATACCCTCAAGTAATAACCAATTTGTTTTTCAAATTATGACCACCAAAACTCCATACATATCAACCTAAAACATCATCCTACCTAGAGGAACAAAAAGAATGTATTTTTTTTTGATTTTTGGAGGTGCCGAAAAGTTGAAAAAAAAAGGGAAGTATCTTGTTCTAAGTATTAACACAAAGCTACTAGGTAAGTGGAGGTTCATTTTTTTTATAAAGATTTTTAGTGGTTTTAATATGGTGAATTATAATCTCATAAGTTAGGATTATAATGAATTTGTAGGGTTTTGTTTGGAGAATTTGATTGGTGACAAGTTGAAATTAAGAATTGAAGAGAAGTTGAGGTGGGTAAAATAAAGCTTAAATTATTTAGTTAAATGGTGTGCTTGCATTTTGATTTTGTAAAGCATGTTTAAATTCTTTAAATAGCACGAAAATCATGTTTATTTATATGCTTGGGTGTGGTTATATGTTTGTTGAATGATTTATAGTCATTTTTGGAATTTAATTGGAGTTTGAGGACTAAAATTGCAATATTTGGTAACTTGGGTACTAAACTAAAATTTCAAATTTTTGGGGCTGTTTTGATATTATTTTAGATGTTGTCTTGGTTTTGGAAGTACATAGATATATTGAACTTGAATTTGGGAGAAAATTTGAACTTGGAAGCCACTTTTGAAAAAAATAGAAAATATAGGAACTAAACTGAAAATTTAAAAGGAACAAAAATTAGGACTGGTTTGTATAGTTTGAATAAATCTGGGAGTCATATAGAGAATAATCAAGCTTTAATGGTTAAAGTTTAAGTTTTCAAAATATCGGGGTACGAAAATTTAATTTCTTGATGATATGGGGTCAAACTTAAATTTTGAAAATAATGAGAACAATTCTGTATATCGAAATTGAAACTCCGATTTTGAACTAGAGGCTAACCTTTAACCTTTAAAGAAATTAGTAAAAGAATTCTAACTTTTAATCTAAAATTTTACAAGATGATTTTCGAAACCCAATATCATGTTAAATTTCAATTCCGACGATAATTCACCAATTAACTTGATTTGATTTATCTCATGACTCTTTGACTAAGCATGTGGGACTGTTTTAAGCTCTTTCAAGTAATTGTTAGATTAAACTTGGCTTATGTGCAATAAGTGTTCTACGCGCTTTACTTGGTCTTCGGGCAAATAAAATGACATTTTGACAAACAACTAATTGTTTGAATCTTCTGCGGTGTGGGTGGGTCAAGCAATAGATTGAATAGGTCGCTTGTGATCTCTGTTTGACTACCCATGTACGTATTCCCATTTTCTGGCCGGGCCGGAGAAGGCGGTGGAATTTGGGTCATAGAATGGTATATTCCGGAATATGACGATCTCTGGACAGACATGTCCCAGCTAAAGAGACGTCGAGCCGCCTGGGGTAGTTATAAGGTAGCCTGTGATTTTGGTCAATTCTTGTTTGGGGAGTCATAAGGTAGAACAACATAATTGTAGCCCGATCAGCTCAATTATGACTGTTAGCACTTCGATGTTCCTGCTTGTTTGCTCGTTCTTGTTTGCTCTTTAATGCTACTACTCGCTTGTCCAGAAAGCATTTAAAGTTTATAATAATTGCTTGTTATTGTTACTACTTGTCATTTCTTTAATCGCTTGATTTTATTAAACATTATTCTTGTCAAACTATCTCTGGAAAACTGCGGTTTAACAAAACGTTATTTTTTTGTAACGATGCTTGTTTGTATGCCATCACATGTACACTTATAAAAATTGGTAAATTTTAAAAATTTAAACTCAATTCCTTTGCTCAAGCCTGGGAAAAACTAAATTAATTTTTTTTTTAAACTATCATTATCACCATTCCCCAACCACTGAGCTCGTTTAGCTCACCCCACGAATTTTAAAATTTTCAGAGACAAGTGGATTTGACATTGAGGGGTACGAGGAAGGGTTTCCGAATCAAGGTTAAAGTTGGTGGAATAATTTCTAGGAATTATATGGATATTGCTTTTGTATCAATATTTTGGATATTCAAACTTATTATATAGCTTTTACTTAACTCTGTATTTGGAATATTACTACATGTTAGACTTCCGCTGTGTATTTGTAATGGGATGGAAAATATTTTTGATATGGTCTGGCCGAATTTAAGTTTTTATAATTTTCCGGAGTTGTACTCCGATGAATATTGTATTTAATTCTACTTATCTAGTTTGGAGCGTGACAGTTAATGCCCATGCGACTCATAATCTTTTCTAAAAAAACCCAATCAACCCTATCATAATCCTTAGACATATCTAATTTGAAAGCAAAAGTGCCTTTGTTATGAGCCATGTTAGACTTCATATGATGCAAAATTTCAAAAGCAGTTAAAGCATTATCAGTTATAAGTTTTCCTGGGACAAACGCAGATTGGCTAGAGTGGATGAGATCAGGGAGGACTAGTTTAAGCCGGTTGGCAATGGTTTTCGTAATAATTCTGAAAATACCATTACACAAATTAATCGGCCTGTAGTCAGAAGGGATATTTTAATTTTTAATTTTGTGGATCAGAACAATATAAGAATGATTAATCACCATGAGGAGAGCTCGTTATTTAATATGCCTAGCAGGATTGGTAAAACATAAAATAATTCAATATAATTAACTCTTAGTTATAAATCATAAAATCAAATCGTCGTATTTTTTTTTGACAAGAAAAATAATTTCATTAATTAATTCAAACTAGCAAAACATCGATAGAAGACATCAACAAATCTGTTAAAAACCATAAAAGATGAAACTATGTAAAGATTTATAGCATCTAGGTTAATAACAAAAATTGACTTAAATCCTATAACTTTAAAAATTCTACAATTCCTAGAATATCTATGATTTATACAACATGCTGAAGATCACAATCTGATCTATCTCTATCGGATCGAAAACTTGTTAGTCTAAATCCCTCGTACAAGAAAAATATCGCACCAAGACGACGACAAACCAAATGTCGCACCAGACCGTGAAATCACAAATAAGGAAAAAAAAAACAAATAATCCCGATCCACGCGGAAAAATAACTTATTTAGAAAATAAAACTGAAAAAATGTAAATGAGGTGATTTCAGGCCAAAAATCATCCTTTAACAATGAATAGCAAGAAAGAAAAGCAAAAAAATAAAGAATTTGAGAGAAAATGAGGCTAGAGTTTATTGGCTCGTAAAAATTTAATAACGTTAAAATAGAATATTGGTGAAATTTGGCGAGACAATGATTTCGTATTGTTTTGAAGTCATTATATTCGTTCTGCCTTCCAATTGTCTCGTCAATTAGTTAATTAGCTATACGGCCTCAAAGATACTACACATCTATAATACATACATTTTGTATATATCCATCGTATACATGTCCTAATTTTTATAAAATGCAATATTTTGTCTTTCATCCATACACCAAATATACTGTATAATTAGTGTAGCATGATAAATAGTAAGGGTTAATTACAAAAATACCCTTAAAATTTGACCTAATTATAAAAATACCCAACTAACTTTAAAACTTACAAAAAATACCATTGAGGTTTTATTTGGCCTAACATTTACACCCTTTATAACCAAAAAATATTTCAAAATACCCCTTCATATTTATAAAAATTTTAAAGTTTAACCCTTAATTTTAACAATGAATCAAACCTCAAGGGTACTTTTTGTAATTTTAAAAGTTGACTAGGTTTTTTTGTAATTAGGTCAAACCTCAGGGGTAATTTTTGTAATTATCCCTAAATAGTAAATACCATGAGACACTACATATATCAACAAAGGAGGCACAACGTTTTTAATTGTTTCAAAGCCTCCTTTAATAAATAAATATATAAATAAAAACAATATAATTAGCTAGCCAAAAATACGGAGCAAGCAATAGTTCTTCTGTTATTACATACTCCCTCCTATTCAAAATAAATGTATTTTTAAATAGAAAAAATACATACTAAGAATTGTGTTAAAATATCCAATATACCCTTAATTAATAATTTATAACTCCATTAACTAAATGAATTACTAATAAAAGTATAAGTGTAATTTAGGGAAATTCATTTCTCATTAGTCTTGAAAAAGTAAAACGACGTTCTTATTGAAGAAAAAAAAAATTATCTTCCAAAAAGACGCTTATTTTGAATAGGTGGTAGTATTATTCAGATGATTGATTTTTCGCAACAACTTATGTGAGACGGTGAAAGTCCGTGAGACGGTGATATTTTTAGTATAAAAAGTGATACATTTAGTGTAAAAAGTGATGCTTATCTAAGTACACTTAAATTAGTGTATTTAGACAAAATATCACATTTTATACTAAAAGTATGACAGTCTCACGGTCTCATGGTCTCATACCGTCTCACAAGAGACCTGCTGCTGAATTTTTCCGAGGATTTTAGCTCTTCGGTACACGGTATAATTAACATATAAGCAAGCAATAGTTCTTCTATTATTAGGGTGGCAATTTCGACCAGTTTGGGTTGCCCCGCAGCGCGGCGGGCAGCTCCGAGTATCACTTCTGCCCCGCAGGTACCTGCCCCGTCCCACCTATACTTTTTAATATATTTAACATATATTTAGTATATATGATATATATTATAATATAATTTTTATCTGTTAATATTATTGAAAATAATAATTTTTATAAAGAATATTTTATAAATAAATATATTAATCCTTTTTTTATTTTTCTATTTAAATTTATTTAATGTGACGTGCCGCCCCATCCCGTCCCGCCCTAGGGACGGGGCGAGTCTGGGTATCTAGTTACTCGACCCGACCCACTCCATTGCCATTTCCTGTTATTACATATTATTCTCTATGCTAATATACAATTATAGGCCCTGTATTCACTTAAGAATAAATTGCTAGTTGACGAGCAGGGCTGATCCTGGGGTAGTCACCAAAGGCGACCACCTAGGGTCCTTGATTTTTTGGGGCCCCAATTTTACATATATATACATGTTTTATTAAAAAAAATTATAATGGCCCCCAAATGTTTTTTAAAACAATGGCAAAAATTAAAAATACTAAATGGCCTTTTTTGCTTTAAACTTGCACTAAGAGAATTGCACTTCTAATCACAATAAAAGAAAAATGTTTTTCTTTCATATTCTCATTCTACTTAAAAAAAAGTCGTTTGGTTTTAATTAAGAAGGATATGAAAATGTCTTTTTTCCTTTCCTTTAAGAATCATGTTCCCATTAAAAGTCTAAAAAGTTTTCTCTTTCTTCCATATTAATCTTCTTTCTCAATTTCTTGTGTTAAAGTTGTGCCATTTTTTGGAGTTGTACAACAGATGTATACTTTATTTTTTAGTTCTACCAAAAGATGAAAAGTTTTACAAGATTATGTTTATCACTTGACTTTAAAGCCATTGTCAATAACAAGATGAGAAAGTCATGGTAATAGTATCACAACCATAATAACTTAACCTAATGAGATAAGAGAAGCTTTAAATTATTTGAATTATCAATAGTTAGTGAAGATGCCAAAACTAGAAGTGATGCTGAATCTTTAGCATCGCATGAACTCGACAATTTTGAACTTCTACTCGACATGACTATATGCTATGATATTTTGAAAAAAATCGAATTGGTTAGCAAAAATTTACAATCTAAAGATATGCAAATTGATGTTGCAATAAATAATTTAGGATAATTGATTTCTTACTTTGAAAAATATAGGAAAGAAGGTTTCTAATCTGCTATGGCATCAATAAAAGAGATTGGACTTGGGATGGAAATTGATCATGTTTTTTCTGAAAAACGTACAACTCAAAGGAAGAAACATTTTGATGAAAATTGCAATGAAAAGATATCACAATCACTAGAGGAATCTTTTAGGACTAACTATTTTGTTATTGTAATTGATTTTGCCATTTCATCTTTATTTAAATAGTAGATTTAACAATTGAATGTCTTTGAAAATATTTTTGTTTTTTTTGTTTAGTCCCAAGAAGTTGCTTTCAATGGATGAAAATAGATTGCATGAACGTTGTGTCAATCTTCAAGTTGCTCTAAAACATGATGAAAAATCTGATATTGATGTTGATGATTTATTTTTTGAATTGCAAGTGTTGCAAATGTGTTTAACAAAATAAAAAAATTAGCTATTGAAGTTATTGAAATTGTAAAAGCTTTGGATTGTTTTCCAAATGCTTCCATTGCTTATAAAGTTATGTTAACTATATTAGTTACTGTAGCATCAACAGATATAAGTTTTTCAAAACTAAAATTGATAAAATCACACTTGCGTTCAACAATATCTCAAGAAAGATTACATGAGTTAGCAATTTTATGTATTGAAAACAAGGTATTGGAAAAACATGATTTTAATGATCTTATTGATGATTTTGTTTCTTAAAATGCTAGAATATCCAGATTTTTTCAATGACTATTTAATACTTTTTTTTCCTCTTTGTAGGTGTTGCACTTGTTAAATATTCTAAATGACGAAAAAGATGTTTACTGTTGGAACTTGAAGTTTCTTTTTTAATTTTTTTTGCAGGGGCCCATTTTTTTCTTACGCCATGCCATATATGGCCCCTGAAACGTCATTTTTTCCTTTTGGTTTTTTATTAATCTTTTGCTCATTGCTTTTCTATTTTAGTTTTTTCTTCTTCTTAATTTATAATGGTAGGATAGGTCAAGTCAAACGGAAACTATGAATCTGGTTTTCAGAACTTAAAAAAAGGAAAAAGGAGTTGAAAGATGAATTCATTCTCAAAATGCTGGAAAATTAAATTAAGGACTAATGATATATTCGAATAGGAATTGCTCATCAAAGATTAAGTCTTCATAATCTCTAGACACGACTCAAATTAACACGTGACTTATAATATGGGGCATGTTCCTCCCCCTCTTTCATTCTCCATAAAATTCGTCCTTTCCAAATAAATTAATAAAATTAAAAAAAATTAGCACTACGTTTTTATCAATACTTGAGATCATGTGCCAAATAAGTAAAGAGATATCAGATATGTATGAGTTAAAGTTGTTAAATGTTAAAGCAGTCTACAAAATAGGAAATGATAATAACTTCAGCGTGAAGCAGACATAGACAGGGATGTTTTTTGTGTACGCGTAGTATCAAATTGCATGACCGCCGGTCACCCACAATAGTGAAATTCGTGTTTTCTTTTCCTTATCCATATTTATTATTTTTGTTTTATCTTTCTGATGAGGGTCCATTTAGATTTACCTCATGGGTCGAATCAAGAAGAAAGCTGGCTAATGGGCCGAATCAAGAAGAGTGATAAGCCTCGCTAATGGGCCGACCAAGAGATTGTATAAGAGCTTTTTGGTGAGAGCCAAGAGCCGAGGAGCTCACGATGGGCTGAGTTGTGAGAGCTCCGCTAATGGGTTGAGCTGTGAGAGCTTTGGGCTGAGTTGTGAGAGCTCTGTGATGAGGGTCAATATTGGATGACCTTATAGGCCGACCTGAAGAACTCTTGTAGTTGGGCCGACCTGCCGAACTGTTCAGTAAATTAGGGTTCCAAAAGATTCGGTCTTATCTTAATTATGATTATGATACCAAATCGTAACAAACTTTGGATTTTCCGAAAACCCTAATTAGGGAAAAGTTATAAAAACCCATGTCCAGGTTTATTCTTACCCTAAGCACACTTTTTATTCACTTTTATATTTTTGCTTCTTTTTGTTGAAAACTCTTCTAATTTAAGCATCGGAGAGGGCACGCCGGAGCAACCCTTTGACCCTCTTTTTGTGCAGGTCGACACCATAGATCAGTTGGAAGTTATTTTCAGGGAGGCGGAGCAATTTTGGGATCGACCAATCACTACAAGAAAAATGCTAATAGACAACAGTGATTCACCGTTGTTTTTTAGGAAACAAATCTGTTGTGGATATCTGTGTTGTAAAAGAGGGCGCTAATACACAACGGTTTTCCATCGTTGTCTTTTTACATAACGACAACAGTGAAACACCATTGCAAAAATGTTGTCTATAACCCAATGCACAACAGTTTCGCAACGGTCAAACACCGTTGTCTATTACTATCAAATACAACGGTGAAACACTGTTGTCTATTGACCCCCTCTTTTACAACGCCGATATCTACAATAGATTTTCTTCATCAAAGACAACGGTGAATCACTATTGTATTTTATATATTAGACAACAGACTGACAACAGTTATATACAGTTGTCTTACTAGTAATAGACAACAATTTCACAATGGATTTTTCTGTTGTCCAAGTTTTTTTCCTGTAATTCTTTTGCAGAAATAAATCAAAAACTCTAAATATTCATGACACCCCAATCATTTAATATAACACCATTAGCAAATCCAAATCCAAATTCATTGCAAATGATAAATATTCCCGAATACAAGTTAATCCAAACATGGATCATTACAAGAAGAGAAGAAATTATAAGGATGATGAATCATATATTAACATCAGAATACAATATACTCATCATAACTTCTAAAGCAATATAAACATGACCTAAATTCTACCAGTCTTTTTGGTAGCTAGCCTCAACAGCAACTTTATCGGCGTCTATCTCAGCAACAAGGCAACGATTTCGGCTTCTTCAACCTGCCACAAATTATGGTCTTTGGTCATCACAACAACTTTAATGATCTTTCCTCCATTCTCCACAACCTTCAATTATTAGATTTGTTACATGTTTAATGTTTAGTAACAAATTAAAACAATTACATCAAAGGGAATAAATAAGTTAACAATCAAAAAATCAACTAAAAAGCTAACAATAAAAAATCAACAGAATTGCAGAAAGCATGTTGGGGGAACACCAACTTTTACCAAAGAACTTTGATCCAAAATTTAGATTATAAAATTATAGTTTTAGATGCACATTCACAAGTACCTTCATTGAGAATAATGATAGATGTGAGGAGAAAGTTGTCATTCATTTCCGTATCTATCAGTCGTTTCCTGCTTTTTAAGGCCCTGTAATTCTCCATAACTAAGAGAAGTTACAGATCATATAATGTGGCCAAAATGGAAACCTGCCCTGCAAATTAATTAAGTAAATATGCACATTCTTTCATTTAGTCATAGCATGCATAACAGTCATTTGTGCACGAATAATCAGTAGAGTATAGAGCATAATGACATACAATGAAGAGAAAATGCGATCATTCCAAACAAGATCAAATTGAGAAATTTCCTAGTATTTGTATTCAAAGAATTTGAGTTTTAAAGAAACTTTAAAACCAAAAGATTTTAAATAATTCTGATATGAGATTTACCTCCAATGTAGCACATGTAAATTGAATCTTATCACCGCATATTCGAGTTATATGTTACATGTAAATTAAATAATTCTATATATGTTACTTCATTTATATAAGACTTTAATCTTATCACCGCATATTCGAGTTTCCCCATCTCTCAGAGGTTCTCCTAACGCCTGAATACGAGCCTTTTGGAATAACTGGTTATCCTGTGGTCTTCTGTCATCTTTATCAACTTTCCCTCAATACTGCCAGAATAAATATTGAATCCAGTAAGAGCGAATAAATTATTGATTGCAAGAATAACATAAATCCATTAATCTTAAACTTTTTATGATGGCCCTTATTTAAACTACCAAAGGGTTCTTTTCATAGGGGCAATATAGCACTAACTGTTTCATTGATAACTACTGATGATTCTTGAGAAGCAATCAAGAATTGACTGCTTAAGAAGTTATCACCTGATTCGCTCCTACCACCAGGCTCATTATATTGCATTAACTGCTCAAGAGTTCACCCATGATCCCCTCCAATCATAAGCAAATACGTGAGCTTCGGAGAGTGGTGATTATGGAGGACTTGTGGAGGATCTTGGCGGAAGATTTGAATCGCACACCGTTGGGTGATACTCCGGACGTAGTAACACATGAGAACGTTGGGCCTCCACCACCGTCACTTGTGGTGGAGGGCGATGGGCAAGGGATTCCGAAGACAAGGGTTCTAGTCATCTAGGTCGACTCATTAAAATATACACAAGTTTATAATAGAGTGATCTTATATTGCCGAGAGAAGCTTTAATCTCTTGAATTTCTATACTTAAAACATTGAAACTCGGCGAATCGCTGAACGATTTTACTCACACTTAGTTGTTTTGTCGAAGTATGATATTCTATAGAGCTACTAGCAAGATTGGTTGAAGCGTCCTCAGGAGTGAATTTCTAAACTCTATCTCTTACGAATTTCTCAGGGAATAAATTATATGACTCATGCTAGTTGTGTTCGAATGTAAAGATTTTTCTATCTTCAGCTATGACAAAAGAACGGGCATAGTTTGTCTTCAACAGATGACTTATGCGAGTTAAAGAAAATGTCAAGGAACATTCCTAATACTGCCTAACGTCAAGCCATCAGAGAAGGAACTGTTGCGAAGTTAGGTAAAGAGAATATGTTGAGGAAGGCCAACAAAATCAAGTGGTCAGATGAGTGCGAGAAGATCGTTAATGATTTAAAAGCATTTTTGTCAAAGCTGCATTTGCTGACCAAACCAGGGCAAAAGGAAAACTTGTAAATATATATTTCAGTAGGAGAGGTCGCAGCAAGCTCGATCTGGTTAAGTAAGGAGCAGGGCAAGCAGATGTCAATTTATTATGTGAGCAAATTACTGCAAGGAGCGGAGCTAAGATATTTCGAGGTAGAGAAGGGAGGATTAGCATTAGCGGTGGCAGCACTAACAAAAGGCCTCGGACAAGATGATCAAATGTGCTGTAAAGAGGGAAAAGCTTAAGATGCAATATCGCACGAGAACAACAGTAAATACACAGGCTTTAGCAGATTTTTTGCTAGTGATGATGAAACCAAAGGATGAATTGGGAGCGTGGCTCTTACGTATAGATGGTTCCGCCGCATCGTCAAGGTGTAGGGGTAGGAATAGTGTGCACTAAATCCCAGCAGGGAAGTTTTGGGGTTTGAAATAAAATGAGTTCAGGGCTTTCAACAGCGAAGCCTAGTATGAGATTAGCAGGGAAGATAAGGGAAGAAAGAGTGAAGATGTATGTGCAAATAGTTGGGGAGTTGACAGAATAGATCGTTGGGTTTAAACTAAAACAGATACTGGGTGAAAAAAATACCAAGCCTGACCGTTTGTCCAAAATAGCCAGCTCGGCTGCTGATTGCGGCATTAGGAAAATGACTATCCTAACAGGCATAACTTGCAGCTTGGGGATAGAGGTTCGTCATTAGAAGATAGTGCAGATTAGAGGAAGATACTCATAACTACTTGGTATCAAGACAAAGAAAGTGTTGAGCAGTGGCAGCAAACTACTTCAGCAAGTGGGTGGAGGCAGAGCCTTTGGCAAAGAGAGCGGAAGAAAACACTATGAAATTCATTTGAAAGAATATAGTTAGCAGGTTTGGTGGACCAAGGGACTTGGTCCCGGATAACGGAGTGCAATTTCAGGGAAAGAAAGTGAGGAGCTGAAGAGGAGATGAAGGGGAGAGCTGAAGCTCTGGATTCCCTAGGTCTTAAGTTCGAAGAAGATGGAAACTAGGAGGGCACTGATGAAATCAGCCTGTGATAAGCAGGTCAAAAACGGAACTTTCAAGTGGGAGACTTGGTGCTGTGACAGGCAGATGCACTAAAGAAAATAGATAAATTGTAGAGCAACTGGGAAGGACCTTATAAGGTAGCAAGGGTGATAAGAGGAGAAGCTTATGAGTTTGATGATATGAAGGGTCGAAAGAGGCCTAGGCCCTGGAACGGTTATTATCTTAAGAAGTTTTATGTCTAAGAATGAATTTATGAATGGGAGTACGAAGGCCTTTGAGCTTGAACGCTTTCTTTTCTGCACACTTTATTGAAATCGAAGGAAAAACACATCTTTTGTTAATCTTGTCCAATTTATCATCCATTAAACCCTGGTAAAGGAGAGCGGTTGAGCTCTAAATCCCGCCAGGTCTTAAGTTTCGAATTGTGCATTCAACTTAAGTTACTACCATTAATCCTTCGCGTGGAGAGCTGAAGTCTCTGAATCCCCCAGGTCTTAAGTTTCGAGCTGAACGTTCAACTTAAGTTTTTTACGATCATTAAACCCTGGTAAGGGAGAGCGACTGAGCTCTGAATCACCCCAGGTCGTAAGTTTCGAATTGTGCATTCAACTTAAGTTACTACCATTAAACCCTGGCGTGGAGAGCTGAAGCTCTGAATCCCCAGTCTTAAGTTTCGAGCTAAACATTCAACTTAAGTTTTTACCACCATTAAACCCTGGTAAGGGAGAGCGATTGAGCTCTGAATCCCGCCAGGTCTTAAGTTTCGATGCATTCAACTTAAGTTACTACCATTAAACCCTGGCGTGGAGAGTTGAAGCTCTGAATCCCCCAAGTCTTAAGTTTCGAGCTGAACGTTCAACTTAAGTTTTTACCACCATTAAACCCTAGTAACGGAGAGCGGTTGAGCTCTAAATCCCGCCAGGTCTTAAGTTTTTAATTGTGCATTCAACTTAAGTAACTACCATTAAACCCTGGTCAAGGAGAGCGGTTGACCTCTGAATCCCCCAGGTCTTAAGTTTCGAGTTGAACGTTCAACTTAAGTTTTTGCCACCATTAAACCCTATTAAGGGAGAGCGGTTGAGCTCTGAATCCCGCCAGGTCGTAAGTTTCGAATTGTGCATTCAACTTAAGTTACTACCATTAAACCCTAGCGTGGAGAGCTGAATGTAACGGGCTGCCCAATTTCCCAACATTGAGCTAGGAGGTTAGCCCATAATCAAGCCCACAAGATGGCCTAAGTTCTTAAGCCCAATTCTATATAGAACACTCTAGAATATGTAGGAGTTTTGTAGAGAATGGTAGGAGCATTCTAGAGAATTCCATTGTAAATATCTTGTAGAATATTCAAGGAATATTTATGGAGAAGTCTAGAGACTTACTCCCAACCGTAGGATCAAATGCATCACCACCGTCCATTTAGGAGGTGGAGTAGTATAAATAGGGGCATGGCTTCGTTTGTGAACCAACAAGTCTTGTAAGCAAGTTTGAGTGAATCAATACAAGTGTTCTTTCCCAACTATCTTGTGACATTTACTTTGCCTTCATTCTACACCTCTTCACACACAAGCACTTTTGAGAGAGGTTGACTTAGCAACCGCAGGGGCAAAAAAGTGCTAAGGCCGCACGGTTCATTGTTAAGGGAACAAGTCCGTGATAGGTGGTATCAGAGCCCAGTTCGGGCACAAGTGTAGTGAAGTAGCGTGATGGCAGGCGACGACAAAGACATTGCGTCAGGAGTGACAGACACCCATGGGAGGGAACCCGTGCCAACCAAGGACAAGAAGAAGCATGACCAGAGCAAGGCTCATGGTGAATCTTCGCCTTGGGAGCTTGCTGCAGGCGAGATTGGCGAGAGGCTCGAAAGGGTCGAGCATAACGTCGAGACGTTGGAGGGCCATGTACTCGGATAGCTGGACACCATCAAGTAGTCGGTGCAAGAATGCCTTGATGCCAATACAACGTTGGAGGAACATTTCGCACGGCGAGAGACGAGAGTTGCAGACATTGCCCAAGCTCTTTAGGCAAGCATCGAGGGGATGCAGGAGGACTTGGCACTTTGCAAGAAGGCCGCTGCTAGTGGGGGAGCTAGCACGTCTACAGCTAGTCCAAGGATGGACTGCCCCAAGCCAACAGGGTTCAACGGGGCACGAGACGCCAAGGAAGTGGAGAACTACTTATGGCGCATTGAGCAGTACTTCGAGGGGCTCAATCTCACCGACGAGCTATCGAAGGTAAAGACCGCTTCTCTCTACCTTACAGATATTGTTATGTTGTGGTGGCGTAGGAAGCACTCCAACATTGAGTGGGGAACGTGTCGGATTGATACATGGGACGATTTCAAGAAGGAACTCAAGTGCCACTTCTATCCGGAGAACGTCGTCTACGAAGCCCGTAAGCGACTAAGGGAGTTGAAGCAAATGAGTATTATTCGGGAGTATGCGAAGGAGTTCACCACTCTAATGCTTCAAATCCCTAACATGGCCGAGGAGGACTTATTGTTTTACTTCGTAGATGGACTACAAAGATGGGCGAAGCAAGACCTTCATCGATGAGGCGTTCAGTCAGTCGACGAGGCTATTGCCGTTGCCGAATCCCTTACCGAGTTCCAACCGCACACCTTCAGGGATGCTTCGAAGAACAAGGAGAAGGTGAACTCGGGCAAAGGTGGGGGAGAGAAGCGGGACGTTCGAGACCAACGAAGGCCACCACCAAGGAGGGACGACAAGGGGTCATCCCATAAGGACTACGAAGACAAGAAGCGGGCCTTCGTGCCTAAAGGCGGATGTTTTGTGTGTAGGGGCCACATGCCATGAGCAACTGTCCAAAGCTCGGGTCATTATCTGCCATGCTCGAAAGGCAAGAGACAGAGAGCGTCGCTGAAGAGGAGACGAACAAGATGGGATCTCTTCAACTCCTCAACGCCCTCAAAGCCAAACCAGTGCCGACACCATCAAGCAAGGGGCTTATGTATGTGGAGGCGCTTGTCAACGGGAAGTCTACCAAGGTCCCTGGTAGACACGGGAGCTACCCACAACTTTGTGACCGAAGAAGAGGCCAAGATGTTAGGCCTGCGATGGATGAATGGGGACGGTTGGCTGAAAATCGTCAATGCCAAAGCTCAACCACTGAATGGCGTAGCATGAGGCGTAGAGCTACGACTAGGCACTTGGAAGGGCCAAGTGGATTTCTCAGTGGCACCAATGGATGATTTCAAGGTCGTGCTTGGCATGGGCTTTTTACGCAAGGTAACTGCCATCCCTATGCCCTCTTTTAGTTATGTTTGCATTCTAGAGAAAGGGTCACCTTGTATGATCCCGACCGTTGAGTCATCCATTACACATCAATGGGAGGAAATGCAATTGTCGGCCATGCAACTCACCAAGGGGGTGAAAAGGGGAGAACCGACATTCTTAGCCATCCTTAAGGAGGAGGACCAACCCACCATCAAAGAGGACGACGTTCATCCACTCATCCAAAAGGTGTTGGATGAGAACAAGGACAACATGCCTGCCCAATTGCCAAACCAACTTCCACCGAGGCGATAGGTGGATCACAAGATCGAGCTGGAGCCGGGTGCCAAGCCGCCCGCCATGGCACCTTACCGGATGGCTCCGCCCGAACTCAAGGAATTACGCAAGCAACTGATGGAGTTGCTTGAGACGGGGAAGATCAGGCCTTCCAAAGCACCTTATGGTGCGCCGGTCTTATTTCAGAAGAAGCACGATGGGTCTTTGAGGATGTGCGTGGACTACCGGGCGCTTAACAAGGTAACAATTAAGAATCGCTACCCCATCCCGTTAATTGCTGACTTGTTTGACAGGCTTGGTGGTGCCAAAGTATACACCAAGATGGACTTACAAAAAGGCTACTACCAAGTCCGTATAGCCAAAGGGGACGAGCCGCAAACAACGTGCATTACCCGGTATGGATCGTACGAATGGTTAGTCATGCCTATCGGACTAACAAATGCCCCAACAATATTTTGGACGTTGATGAACAAGATTTTCCAGCCTTACCTAGACCGGTTCGTGGTGGTCTACTTGGACGACATCGTTATATATAGCAACTCAATGGAGGAGCATGCCGACCACCTACGCACCATCTTCCCGGTACTATGGGAAAACCAATTGTACGTCAAGAAGGAGAAGTGCTCGTTCGCGAAGGAGGAGGTACCCTTCTTGGGACACATTATCGGGCATGGGAAGCTTCAGATGGAAGAAGCTAAGATTAAGGCAATCATGGAGTGGGAGGCCCCGACCAAGGTAACTGAACTTAGATCTTTCCTTGGTCTTGTTAACTATTACCGTCGTTTTATACAGGGATATTCGGCACGGGCGGCACCCTTGACGGACCTGCTTAAGAAGGGAAAAGCGTGGGAGTCATCCGAGAAGTGTCAAGAGGCATTCGACAACCTAAAGGCCGCAATAAGTCAGGAGCCGGTCCTAGCGTCACCCGACTTTAGCAAGTCATTTGAGTTGCACACCGACGCATCTGACTTTGCTATTGGAGGGGTACTGATGCAAGAGGGACATCCGATAGCGTTTGAAAGCCGCAAGCTCAATGACACCGAGCGCCGATACACGATTCAAGAGAAGGAGATGACGGCTATCATTTACTGTCTACGTGTGTGGCGACATTATCTTTTGGGGTCACACTTTACCATCAAGACGGAAAATGTTGCCACAAGCTATTTCCCGACTCAAAAGAAATTATCACCAAAGCAAGCCCGTTGGCAGGACTTCTTAGCCGAGTTCGACTACATGCTAGAGTACAAACCCGGGAAGGCCAACGTAGTAGCCGACGCATTAAGCCGCATGGCCGAGCTTGCAGCCATCAGCACAACCAAGGGGGAGATCAGGGACTGCATCCGACAAGGCTTGGAGCATGACCCTATGGCGAGGGAGCATATGAAGCTAGCCAAGGAGGGAAAAGCCAAGCAATTTTGGGTAGAGGACGGTCTACTCTACACCAAGGGGCGGCGTTTATACGTTCCCAAATGGGACAATTTGAGAAAGGACCTTATCAAAGAATTCCACGACATTATGTGGGCAGGACATCCAAGCCAAAAACGTACTAGAGCGCTACTGGAGGCAACATAGTTTTGGCCACAAATGAGGGACGGCGTCGAGCTATATGTGAGGACTTATCTTGTGTGCCAGCAAGACAAGACGGAGAACAAGCAACCCGCGGGACTGCTCGAGCCGCTACCGGTCGCTGACCATCCATGGCACTCCATCACCATGGATTTCATATGTGCATTGCCCAAATCTGAAGGGTTCGGGTCTATTATGGTGGTGGTCGATCACTTTTCCAAGTACGGGACATTCATACCCTGTACGAATGATTGCACAGCATAGGAAGCAGCGAGGGCATATTTCAAGAACGTGGTGAAGTATTGGGGACTACCACGTCATATCATCAGTGATCGAGACCACCGCTTAACGGGACGGCTATGGACGGAGCTTTTCAAATTCTTGGGGACGGAGTTGAATTTCTCAACAAGCTTCCACCCCCAAACCGACGGGCAAACTGAACGGGTGAATGCCTTGTTGGAGTGTTACTTGAGGCACTTTGTGAGTGCCAATCAGAAATATTGGGCCAAACTCCTCGACGTGGCACAATTTTCATACAACTTGCAGCGAAGTGAGGCTACGGGACGAAGCCCGTTCGAGCTTGCAATTGGACAACAACCTTTGACTCCACACACCTTGGCCACAGGCCTAGAAGATGGGCGGAGTCCGGGGGAAACAAGAATGGCTAAGTCATGGGAAGAGCAGGTCGACTTAGCCCGTTCGTGCTTGGAGAAAACCCGCAAGAAAATGAAGAAATGGGCTGACGAGAAGAGACGGCCAAAGGAGTATACCATTGGCGATCAAGTCTTCATCAAGCTTCTACCATAGCAATTCAAGGCGTTACGGGGAATGTACAAAGGCTTGGTGAGGCGCTACGAGGGGCCGTTTCTAATAACAAGTAAGGTAGGTAAGGTATCTTATCGTGTTGACCTACCTGATACCTTGAAAATTCATTCGGTCTTCCACGTTAGTATGTTAAAGCCTTATCATGTGGACGAGGATGACCCAAGCCGAGGGTATTAACAGTGAGCACCTCCCGTGGTGACCAAGTCATATGACAAGGACGTTGAAGAGGTGCTCACAAAGAGGATCGTTCGAAGGCGAGGTGTTCCACCCCGTACTCAATACTTAATCAAATGGAAGGGGCTACCCGAGTCCGAGGCAACATGAAGAAGACTTGTGGCCATTCCGACCACAACTTCAGGAGTACGAGGCGACGAGGACGCCGCCGGATTAGGTGGGGGAGAATGTAACGGGCTGCCCAATTTTCCAACATTGAGCTAGGAGGTTAGCCCACAATCAAGCCCACAAGATGGCCTAAGTTCTTAGGCTCAATTGAATATAGAACACTCTAGAATATGTAGGAGTTTTGTAGAGAATGGTAGGAGCATTCTAGAGAATTCCATTGTAAATATCTTGTAGAATATTCAAGGAATATTCATGGAGAAGTCTAGAGACTTACTCCCAACCATAGGATCAAATGCATCACCACCGTCCATTTAGGAGGTGGAGTAGTATAAATAGGGGCATGGCTTCATTTGTGAACCAACAAGTCTTGTAAGCAAGTTTGAGTGAATCAATACAACTGTTCTTTCCCAACTATCTTGTGAGATTTACTTTGCCTTCATTCTACACCTCTTCACACACAAGCACTTTCGAGAGAGGCTGACTTAGCAACCGCGAGGGGCAGAAAAGCGCTAAGGCCGTACGGTTCATTGTTAATGGAACAATTCCGTGACATGAAGCTCTGAATCTCCCAGGTCTTAAGTTTCGAGCTGAACGTTCAACTGAAGTTTTGACCACCATTAAACCCTGGTAACGGAGAACGATTGAGCTCTAAATCCCGCCAGGTCTTAAGTTTTGAATTGTGCATTCAACTTAAGTTACTACCATTGAACCCTGGTAAAGGAGAACGGTTGACCTCTGAATCCCCCAGGTCTTAAGTTTCGAGTTGAATGTTCAGCTCAAGTTTTTACAACAATTAAACCCTATTAAGGGAGAGCGGTTGAGCTCTGAATCCCGCCAGGTCTTAATTTTCGAATTGTGCATTCAACTTAAGTTACTACCATTAAACCATGGTAAGGGAGAGCGGTTGAGTTCTGAATCCCCCCAGGTCTTAAGTTTTGAATTGTGCATTCAACTTAAGTTACTACCATTAAACCCTAGTGTGGAGAGTTGAAGCTCTGAATCCTCCAGGTCTTAAGTTTCGAGCTGAACATTCAACTTAAGTTTTTACCACCATTAAACCCTTGTAGAGGAGAGCAGTTGAGCTCTGAATCCCCCAGGTCTTAAGTTTCAAGCTGAACGTTTAACTTAAGTTTTTTACGACCATTAAACCCTGGTAAGGGAGAGCGGTTGAGATCTGAATCCCCCCAGGTCTTAAGTTTCTAATTGCGTATTCAACTTAAGTTACTACCATTAAACCTTGCCGTGGAGAGCTGAAGCTCTGAATCCCCCAGGTCTTAAGTTTCGAGTTGAACGTTCAACTTAAGTTTTAACCACCATCAAACCCTGGTAAGGGAGAGCAGTTGAGCTCTGAATCCCGCCAGGTCTTAAGTTTCAAATTTTGCATTAAACTTAAGTTACTACCGTTAAACCCTGGCGTGGAGAGTTGAAGCTCTGAATCCCCCAGGTATTAAGTTTCGAGTTGAACGTTCAACTTAAATTTTAACCACCATAGAACCCTGGTAATGGAGAGCGGTTGAGCTCTGAATCCCGCCAGGTCTTAAGTTTGGAATTGTGCATTCAACTTAAGTAACTACCCTTAAACCCTGGTAAAAGAGAGCTGTTGACCTCTGAATCCCCCAGGTCTTAAGTTTCGAGTTGAACGTTCAACTTAAGTTTTAACCACCATTGAACCCTGGTAAGGGAGAGCGGTTGAGCTCTGAATCCCGCCAGGTCTTAAGTTTCGAATTGTGCATTCAACTTAAGTTACTACCATTACACCCTGGCGTGGAGAGCTGAAGCTCTGAATCCCCCAGGTCTTAAGTTTCGAGCTGAACGTTCATCTTAAGTTTTTACCACCATTAAACCCTGGTAACGGAGAGCGGTTGAGCTCTGAATCCCGCTAGGTCTTAAGTTTGGAATTGTGCATTCAACTTAAGTTACTACCATTAAACCCTGGTAAAGGAGAGCGGTTGACCTCTGAATCCCCCAGGTCTTAAGTTTCGAGTTGAACGTTCAACTTAAGTTTTAACCACAATTAAACCCTATTAAGGGAGAGCGGTTGAGCTCTAAATCCCGCCAGGTCTTAAGTTTCGAATTGTGCATTAAACTTAAGTTACTACCATTAAACCATGGTAAGGGAGAGCGGTTGAGCTCTGAATCCCCCCAGGTCTTATGTTTTGAATTGTGCATTCAACTTAAGTTACTACCATTAAACCCTAGTGTGGAGAGTTGAAGCTCCGAATCCTCCAGGTCTTAAGTTTCGAGCTGAACGTTCAACATAAGTTTTTACCACCATTAAACCCAGGTAAGGGAGAGCGGTTGAGCTCTGAATCCCGTCAGGTCTTAAGTTTCGCATTGTGCATTCAACTTAATTTACTACTATTAAACTGGCGTGAGAGTCAAGCTCAATCCCCAGTCTTAAGTTCCAAGCTGAACGTTCAACTTAAGTTTTTACCACCATTGAGCTCTGTTTTGAATTGTGCATTCTACTTAAATTACTACCATTAAACCCTAGCGTGGAGAGCTGAAGCTCTGAATCCTCCAGGTCTTATGTTTCGAGCTGAACGTTCAACTTAAGTTTTTACCACCATTAAACCCTTGTAGAGGAGAGCGGTTGAGCTCTGAATCCCGCCAGGTCTTAAGTTTTGAATTGTGCATTCAATTTAAGTTACTACCGTTAAACCCTGGTAAAGGAGAGTGGTTGACCTCTGAATCCTCCAGGTCTTGAGTTTCGAGTTGAACGTTCAACTTAATTTTTTACCACCATTAAACCCTTGTAGAGGAGAGAAGTTGAGCTCTGAATCCCCCAGGTCTTAAGTTTCAAGATGAATATTCAACTTAAGTTTTTTACGACCATTTAACCCTGGAAAGGGAGAGCGGTTGAGCTTTGAATCCCGCCAGGTCTTAAATTTTGAATTGTGCATTCAACTTAAGTTACTACCATTAAACCCTGGCGTGGAAAGCTGAAGCTCTAAATACCCCATGTCTTAAGTTTTGAGCTAAACGTTCAACTTAAGTTTTTACCACCATTAAACCCTGGTAACATAGAGTGGTTGAGCTCTGAATCCCGCCATGTGTTAAGTTTTGAATTGTGCATTCAACTTAAGTTACTACCATTAAACCGTGGTAAAGGAGAGCGGTTGACCTCTGAATCCCCCAGGTCTTAAGTTTCGAGTAGAACGTTCAACTTAAGTTTTTACCACCATTAAACCCTATTAAGGGAGAGCGGTTGAGCTCTGAATCCCTCCGGGTCTTAAGTTTCGAATTCTACATTCAACTTAAGTTACTACCATTAAACCCTGGTAAGGGAGAGTGGTTGACCTCTAAATCCCCCCAGATCTTAAGTTTTGAATTGTGCATTCAACTTAAATTAATACCATTAAACCCTAGCGTGGAGAGCTGAAGCTCTGAATCCTCCAGGTCTTAAGTTTCGAGCTGAACGTTCAACTTAAGTTTTTACCACCGTTAAACCCATGTAAAGGATGGCGGTTGAGCTCTGAATCCCGCCATGTCTTAAGTTTTGAATTGTGCATTCAACTTAAGTTACTACCGTTAAACCCTGGTAAAGGAGAGCGGTTGACCTCTGAATCCCCCAGGTCTTGAGTTTCGAGTTGAACGTTCAACTTAAGTTTTTACCACCATTAAACCCTTGTAGAGGAGAGTAGTTGAGCTCTGAATCCCCCAGGTCTTAAGTTTCAAGCTGAATGTTCAACTTAAGTTTTTTACGACCATTAAACCCTGGTAAGGGAAAGCGGTTGAGATCTGAATCCCCCCAGGTCTTAATTTGAATTGTGTATTCAACTTAAGTTACTACTATTAAACCCTGGCATGGAAAGCTGATGCTCTGAATCTCCTAGGTCTTAAGTTTCGAGTTGAACGTTCAACTTAAGTTTTAACCACCATTAAACCCTGGTAAGGGGGAACGATTGAGCTCAATCCCGCCAGGTCTTAAGTTTCGCATTGTGCATTCAACTTAAGTTACTACCATTAAACCCTGGCGTGGAGAGCTGAAGCTATGAATCCCCCAGGTCTTAAGGTTCGAGCTGAATGTTCAACTTAAGTTTTTACCACCATTAAACCCTGTTAATGGAGAGCGGTTGAGCTCCAAATCCCGCCAGGCTTAAGTTTTGAATTGTGCATTCAACTTAAGTTACTACCATTAAACCCTGGGCAAGGGAGAGCGGTTGAGCTCGAGTTGAATTCCTTAAGTTTTTTGTCTTAAAGTTTTGAATTGTGCCTTCAACTTAAGCATTTACTACCATTAAACCCTGGTAAAGGAGAGCGTGGAGAGTTCAACTTAAGCTTTAACCACCATTAAACCCAGCGGTTGATTCTCCGGTTTTAAGTTTCGAATTGTGTATTCTTAAGTTTGGCAAGGAGAGCGGTTGAACGTTCAACTTAAGTTTTACCACCATTAAACTACCATTAAACCTAGCGTGGAGAGCAAGCTCGAATTCTCCAGTCTTAAGTTTTGAGCTCAACTTAAGTTTTTATCCACCAGCGGTTGAGTCTTAAGTATCGAGTTGAACGTTCAACTTAAGTTTTTTCCACCATTAAAACTTATTAAGGGAGAGCGGTTGAGCTTTGAATCCCGCCAGGTCTTAAATTTTGAATTGTGCATTCAACTTAAGTTACTACCATTAAACCCTGGCGTGGAAAGCTGAAGCTCTAAATACCCCATGTCTTAAGTTTTGAGCTAAACGTTCAACTTAAGTTTTTACCACCATTAAACCCTGGTAACAGAGAGTGGTTGAGCTCTGAATCCCGCCATGTGTTAAGTTTTGAATTGTGCATTCAACTTAAGTTACTACCATTAAACCGTGGTAAAGGAGAGCGGTTGACCTCTGAATCCCCCAGGTCTTAAGTTTCGAGTAGAACGTTCAACTTAAGTTTTTACCACCATTAAACCCTATTAAGGGAGAGCGGTTGAGCTCTGAATCCCTCCGGGTCTTAAGTTTCGAATTGTACATTCAACTTAAGTTACTACCATTAAACCCTGGTAAGGGAGAGTGG
This sequence comes from Rehmannia glutinosa, assembly GCA_016081115.2. Classification (NCBI taxonomy): domain Eukaryota; kingdom Viridiplantae; phylum Streptophyta; class Magnoliopsida; order Lamiales; family Orobanchaceae; genus Rehmannia; species Rehmannia glutinosa. Next base: position 81,477,751 of record CM071936.1, on the reverse strand, counting down.
TTGACCTCTAAATCCCCCCAGATCTTAAGTTTTGAATTGTGCATTCAACTTAAATTAATACCATTAAACCCTAGCGTGGAGAGCTGAAGCTCTGAATCCTCCAGGTCTTAAGTTTCGAGCTGAACGTTCAACTTAAGTTTTTACCACCGTTAAACCCATGTAAAGGATGGCGGTTGAGCTCTGAATCCCGCCATGTCTTAAGTTTTGAATTGTGCATTCAACTTAAGTTACTACCGTTAAACCCTGGTAAAGGAGAGCGGTTGACCTCTGAATCCCCCAGGTCTTGAGTTTCGAGTTGAACGTTCAACTTAAGTTTTTACCACCATTAAACCCTTGTAGAGGAGAGCGGTTGAGCTCTGAATCCCCCAGGTCTTAAGTTTCAAGCTGAATGTTCAACTTAAGTTTTTTACGACCATTAAACCCTGGTAAGGGAGAGCGGTTGAGATCTGAATCCCCCTAGGTCTTAATTTTGAATTGTGTATTCAACTTAAGTTACTACTATTAAACCCTGGCATGGAAAGCTGATGCTCTGAATCTCCCAGGTCTTAAGTTTCGAGTTGAACGTTCAACTTAAGTTTTAACCACCATTAAACCCTGGTAAGGGGGAACGATTGAGCTCTGAATCCCGCCAGGTCTTAAGTTTCGCATTGTGCATTCAACTTAAGTTACTACCATTAAACCCTGGCGTGGAGAGTCAAGCTATGAATCCCCAGTGTCTTAAGGTTCGAATTTGAATGTTCAACTTAAGTTTTTACCACCATTAAACCCTGTTAATGGAGAGCGGTTGAGCTCCAAATCCCGCCAGGCTTAAGTTTTGAATTGTGCATTCAACTTAAGTAACTACCATTAAACCCTGGTAAAGGAGAGCTGTTGACCTCTGAATCCCCCAAGTCTTAAGATTCGAGTTGAACGTTCAACTTAAGCTTTAACCACCATTAAACCCTATTAAGGGCGAGCGGTTGAGCTCTAAATCCCGCCAGGTTTTAAGTTTCGAATTGTGTATTCAACTTAAGTTACTACCATTAAACCCTGGCAAGGGAGAGCGGTTGAGCTCTGAATTCCCCCAGGTCTTTAGTTTTGAATTGTGCATTCAACTTAAGTTACTACCATTAAACCCTAGCGTGGAGAGTCAGCTCAATTCTCCAGGTCTTAAGTTTCGAGCTGAACGTTCAACTTAAGTTTTTACCACCATTAAACCCTTGTAGAGGAGAGCAGTTGAGCTCTGAATCCCCCAGGTCTTAAGTTTCAAGTTGAACGTTCAACTTAAGTTTTTACCACAATTAAACCCTATTAAGGGAGAGCGGTTGAGCTCTAAATCCCGCCAGGTCTTAAGTTTCGAATTATGCATTCAACTTAAGTTACTACCATTAAACCATGGTAAGGGAGAGCGGTTGAGCTCTGAATCCCCCCAGGTCTTAAGTTTCGTGTTGTACGTTCAACTTAAGTTTTTACCACAATTAAACCCTATTAAGGGAGAGCGGTTTAGCTCTGAATCCCGCCAGGTTTTAAGTTTCGAATTGTGCATTCAACTTAAGTTACTACCATTAAACTATGGTAAGGGAGAGCGGTTGAGCTCTGAATCCCCCCAGGTCTTAAGTTTTGCATTGTGTATTCAACTTAAGTTACTACCATTAAACCCTAGCATGGGGAGCTGAAGCTCTGAATTATCCAGGTCTTAAGATTCGAGCTGAACGTTCAACTAAAGTTTTTACCACCATTAAACCCTTGTAGAGGAGAGCAGTTGAGCTCTGAATCCCCCAGGTCTTAAGTTTCAAACTGAATGTTCAACTTAAGTTTTTTACGACCATTAAACCCTGGTAAGGGAGAGCGGTTAAGATCTGAATCCCCCCAGGTCTTAAGTTTCGCATTGTGCATTCAACTTAAGTTACTACCATTAAACCCTGGCGTGGGAGAGCGATGCTCAATCCCCAGTGTCCGATGTTTCGAGTTGAACGTTCAACTTAAGTTTTAACCACCATTAAACCCCTGGTAAGGGAGTGCGGTTGAGCTCTGAATCCCGTCAGGTCTTAAGTTTCGCATTGTGCATTCAACTTAAGTTGCTACCATTAAACCCTGGAATGGAGAGCTGAAGCTCTGAATCCCCCAGGTCTTAAGTTTCGAGTTGAACGTTCAACTTAAGTTTTTACCACCATTAAACCCTGGTAACGGAGAACGGTTGAGCTCTAAATCCCGCCAGGTCTTAAGTTTTGAATTGTGCATTCAACTTAAGTAACTACCATTAAACCCTGGTAAAGGAAAGCTGTTGACCTCTGAATCCCCCACGTCTTAAGTTTCGAGTTGAACGTTCAACTTAAGTTTTTTCCACCATTAAACCTTATTAAGGGAGAGCGATTGAGATCTGAATCTCGCCAGGTCTTAAGTTTCTAATTGTGCATTCAACTTAAGTTACCACTATTAAACCCTGGCGTGGAGAGCTGAAGCTCTGAATACCCCAGGTCTTAAGTTTCGAGTTGAACGTTCAACTTAAGCTTTAACCACCATTAAACCCTATTAAGGGAGACCGGTTGAGCTCTAAATCCCGCCAGGTTTTAAGTTTTGAATTGTGTACTGAACTTAAGTTAGTATCATTAAACCCTGGTAAGGGAGAGCGGTTGAGCTCTGAATTCCCCCAGGTCTTTAGTTTTGAATTGTGCATTCAACTTAAGTTACTACCATTAAACCCTAGCGTGAGAGTCAAGCTCAATTTTCCAGATCTTAAGTTTCGAGCTGAACGTTCAACTTAAGTTTTTACCACCATTAAACCCTTGTAGAGGAGATCAGTTGAGCTCTGAATCCCCCAGGTCTTAAGTTTCAAACTGAATGTTCAACTTAAGTTTTTTACGACCATTAAACCCTGGTAAGGGAGAGCGGTTGAGATCTGAATCCCCCCAGGTCTTAAGTTTCGCATTGTGCATTCAACTTAAGTTACTACCATTAAACCCTGGCGTGGAGAGCTGATGCTCTGAATTCCCCAGGTCTGAAGTTTCGAGTTGAACGTTCAACTTAAGTTTTAACCACCATTAAACCCTGGTAAGGGAGTGCGGTTGAGCTCTGAATCCCGTCAGGTCTTAAGTTTCGCATTGTGCATTCAACTTAAGTTGCTACCATTAAACCCTGGCGTGGAGAGCTGAAGCTCTGAATCCCCCAGGTCTTAAGTTTCGAGTTGAACGTTCAACTTAAGTTTTTACCACCATTAAACCCTGGTAACGGAGAACGGTTGAGCTCTAAATCCCGCCAGGTCTTAAGTTTTGAATTGTGCATTCAACTTAAGTAACTACCATTAAACCCTGGTAAAGGAAAGCTGTTGACCTCTGTATCCCCCAGGTCTTAAGTTTCGAGTTGAATGTTCAACTTAAGTTTTTTCCACCATTAAACCTTATTAAGGGAGAGCGATTGAGATCTGAATCTCGCCAGGTCTTAAGTTTCTAATTGTGCATTCAACTTAAGTTACTACTATTGAACCCTGGCGTGGAGAGCTGAAGCTCTGAATACCCCAGGTCTTAAGTTTCAAGCTGAACTTTCAACTTAAGTTTTTACCACCCCTAAACCCTGGTAACGGAGAGCGGTTGAGCTCTGAATCCCGCCAGGTCTTAAGTTTTGAATTGTGCATTCAACTTAAGTTACTACCATTAAACCCTGGTAAAGGAGAGCGGTTGGCCTCTAAATACCCCAAGTCTTAAGTTTCGAGTTGAACGTTCAACTTAAGCTTTAACCACCATTAAACCCTATTAAGGGAGACCGGTTGAGCTCTAAATCCCGCCAGGTTTTAAGTTTTGAATTGTGTACTGAACTTAAGTTAGTATCATTAAACCCTGGTAAGGGAGAGCGGTTGAGCTCTGAATTCCCCCAGGTCTTTAGTTTTGAATTGTGCATTCAACTTAAGTTACTACCATTAAACCCTAGCGTGGAGAGCTGAAGCTCTGAATTTTCCAGGTCTTAAGTTTCGAGCTGAACGTTCAACTTAAGTTTTTACCACCATTAAACCCTTGTAGATGAGAGCAGTTGAGAGCGAATCCCCAGTGTCTTAAGTTTCAAATCTGAATGTTCAACTTAAGTTTTTACGACCATTAAACCCTGGTAAGGGAGAGCGGTTGAGATCTGAATCCCCCCAGGTCTTAAGTTTCGCATTGTGCATTCAACTTAAGTTACTACCATTAAACCCTGGTGTGGAGAGCTGATGATCTGAATCCCCCAGGTCTGAAGTTTCGAGATGAACGTTCAACTTAAGTATTTTACGACCATTAAACCCTGGAAAGGGAGAGCGGTTGAGATATGAATCCCCCCAGGTCTTAAGTTTCGAATTGTGTATTCAACTTAAGTTAATACCATTAAACCCTAGCGTGGAAAGCTGAAGCTCTTAATCCCCCAGGTCTTAAGTTTCGAGCAGAACGTTCAACTTAAGTTTTTACCACCATTAAACCCTGGTAACGGAGAGCGGTTGAGCTCTGAATCCCGCCAGGTCTTAAGTTTTGAATTGTGCATTCAACTTAAGTAACTACCATTAAACCCTGGTAAAGGAGAGTTGTTGACCTCTGAATCCACCAGGTCTTAAGTATCGAGTTGAACGTTCAACTTAAGTTTTTTCCACCATTAAACCTTATTAAGGGAGAGCGGTTGAGCTTTGAATCCCGCCAGGTCTTAAGTTTTGAATTGTGCATTCAACTTAAGTTACTACCATTAAACCCTGGCGTGGAGAGCTGAAGCTCTAAATACCCCAGGTCTTAAGTTTTGAGCTAAACGTTCAACTTAAGTTTTTACCACCATTAAACCCTGGTAACGGAGAGTGGTTGAGCTCTGAATCCCGCCATGTCTTAAGTTTTGAATTGTGCATTCAACTTAAGTTACTACCATTAAACCGTGGTAAAGGAGAGCGGTTGACCTCTGAATCCCCCAGGTCTTAAGTTTCGAGTTGAACGTTCAACTTAAGTTTTTACCACCATTAAACCCTATTAAGGGAGAGCGGTTGAGCTCTGAATCCCGCCGGGTCTTACGTTTCGAATTGTACATTCAACTTAAGTTACTACCATTAAACCCTGGTAAGGGAGAGTGGTTGAGCTCTAAATTCCCCCAGATCTTAAGTTTTGAATTGTGCATTCAACTTAAATTAATACCATTAAACCCTAGTGTGGAGAGCTGAAGCTCTGAATCCTCCAGGTCTTAAGTTTCGAGCTGAACGTTCAACTTAAGTTTTTACCACCATTAAACCCATGTAAAGGATGGCGGTTGAGCTCAATCTGCCATGTCTTAAGTTTTGAATTGTGCATTCAACTTAAGTTACTACCGTTAAACCCTGGTAAAGGAGAGCGGTTGACCTCTGAATCCCCCAAGTCTAGAGTTTCGAGTTGAACGTTCAACTTAAGCTATAACCACCATTAAACCCTATTAAGGGAGAGCGGTTGAGCTCTGAATCCCCCAGGTCTTAAGTTTCGAGTTGAACGTTCAACTTAAGTTTTTACCACCATTAAACCCTATTAAGGGAGAGCGGTTGAGCTCTGAATCCCGCCGGGTCTTACGTTTCGAATTGTAAATTCAACTTAAGTTACTACCATTAAACCCTGGTAAGGGAGAGTGGTTGAGCTCTAAATTCCCCCAGATCTTAAGTTTTGAATTGTGCATTCAACTTAAATTAATACCATTAAACCCTAGTGTGGAGAGCTGAAGCTCTGAATCCTCCAGGTCTTAAGTTTCGAGCTGAACGTTCAACTTAAGTTTTTACCACCGTTAAACCCATGTAAAGGATGGCGGTTGAGCTCTGAATCCTGCCATGTCTTAAGTTTTGAATTGTGCATTCAACTTAAGTTACTACCGTTAAACCCTGGTAAAGGAGAGCGGTTGACCTCTGAATCCCGCAGGTCTAGAGTTTCGAGTTGAACGTTCAACTTAAGTTTTTACCACCATTAAACCCTTGTAGAGGAGAGCAGTTGAGCTCTGAATCCCCCAGGTCTTAAGTTTCAAGTTGAATGTTCAACTTAAGTTTTTTACGACCATTAAACCCTGGTAAGGGAGAGCGGTTGAGATCTGAATCCCCCCAGGTCTTAATTTCGAATTGTGTATTCAACTTAAGTTACTACCATTAAACCCTGGCATGGAAAGCTGATGCTCTGAATCCCCTAGGTCTTAAGTTTCGAGTTGAACGTTCAACTTAAGTTTTAACCACCATTAAACCCTGGTAAGGGGGAGCGATTGAGCACTAAATCCCGCCAGGTCTTAAGTTTCGCATTGTGCATTCAACTTAAGTTACTACCATTAAACCCTGGCGTGGAGAGTCAAGTTATGAATCCCCGTGTCTTAAGGTTTTTGAATGTTCAACTTAAGTTTTTACCACCATTAAACCCTGTTAATGGAGAGCGGTTGAGCTACAAATCCCGCCAGGGTTAAGTTTTGAATTGCGCATTCAACTTAAGTAACTACCATTAAACCCTGGTAAAGGAGAGCTGTTGACCTCTGAATCCCCCAGGTCTTAAGTTTCGAGTTGAACGTTCAACTTAAGTTTTTTCCACCATTAAACCTTATTAAGGGAGAGCGGTTGAGCTCTGAATCCCGCCAGGTCTTGAGTTTCGAATTGTGCATTCAACTTAAGTTACTACCATTAAACCCTGGCGTGGAGAGCTGAAGCTCTAAATACCCCAGTCTTAAGTTTTGAGCTGAACCTTCAACTTAAGTTTTTACCACCATGAAAGCCTGGTAACAGAGAGCGGTTGAGCTCTGAATACCGCCAGGTCTTAAGTTTTGAATTGTGCATTCAACCTAAGTTACTACCCTTAAACCCTGGTAAAGGAGAGCGGTTGGCCTCTAAATACCCCAGGTCTTAAGATTCGAGTTGAACGTTCAACTTAAGCTTTAACCACCATTAAACCCTATTAAGGGAGAGCGGTTGAGCTCTAAATCCCGCCAGGTTTTAAGTTTCGAATTGTGTATTCAACTTAAGTTACTACCATTAAACCCTGGCAAGGGAGAGAGGTTGAGCTCGAATTCCCCTGTGTCTTTAGTTTTGAATTGTGCATTCAACTTAAGTTACTACCATTAAAACCATGGAGAGTCAAGCATGGAGAGTCAAGCTCTAAATTCTCCAGGTCTTAAGTTTCGAGCTGAACGTTCAACTTAAGTTTTTACCACCATTAAACCCTTGTAGAGGAGAGCGGTTGAGCTCAATCCAAGGTCTTAAATCCCCAGTCTTAAGTTTCGAGTTGTACGTTCAACTTAAGTTTTTACCACAATTAAACCCTATTAAGGGAGAGCGGTTGAGCTCTGAATCTCGATAGGTTTTAAGTTTCGAATTGTGCATTCAACTTAAGTTACTACCATTAAACCACGGTAAGGGAGAGCGGTTGAGCTCTGAATCCCCCCAGGTCTTAAGTTTTGCATTGTGTATTCAACTTAAGTTACTACCATTAAACCCTAGCATGGGGAGCTGAAGCTCTGAATTCTCCAGGTCTTAAGTTTCGAGCTGAACGTTCAACTAAAGTTTTTACCACCATTAAACCCTTGTAGAGGAGAGCAATTGAGCTCTGAATCCCCCAGGTCTTAAGTTTCAAACTGAATGTTCAACTTAAGTTTTTTACGACCATTAAACCCTGGTAAGGGAGAGCGGTTGAGATCTGAATCCCCCCAGGTCTTAAATTTCGCATTGTGCATTCAACTTAAGTTACTACCATTAAACCCTGGCGTGGAGAGCTGATGCTCTGAATCCCCCAGGTCTGAAGTTTCGAGTTGAACGTTCAACTTAAGTTTTAACCACCATTAAACCCTGGTAAGGGAGTGGGGTTGAGCTCTGAATCCCGTCAGGTCTTAAGTTTCGCATTGTGCATTCAACTTAAGTTGCTACCATTAAACCCTGGAATGGAGAGCTGAAGCTCTGAATCCCCCAGGTCTTAAGTTTCGAGTTGAACGTTGAACTTAAGTTTTTACCACCATTAAACCCTGGTAACGGAGAGCGGTTGAGCTCTAAATCCCCTGTGTCTTAAGTTTTGAATTGTGCATTCAACTTAAGTAACTACCACTAAACCCTGGTAAAGGAAAGCTGTTGACCTCTGAATCCCCCAGGTCTTAAGTTTCGAGTTTAACGTTCAACTTAAGTTTTTTCCACCATTAATCCTTATTGAGAGTGATTGAGATCTGAATCCCGCCAGGTCTTAAGTTTCTAATTGTGCATTCAACTTAAGTTTCCACTATTAAACCCTGGCGTGGAGAGATGAAGCTCTGAATACCTCATGTCTTAAGTTTCAAGCTGAACGTTCAACTTAAGTTTTTACCACCCCTAAACCCTGGTAACGGAGAGCGGTTGAGCTCTGAATGGCGCCAGGTCTTAAGTTTTGAATTGTGCATTCAACTTAAGTTACTACCATTAAACCCTGGTAAAGGAGAGCGGTTGGCCTCTGAATACCCCAGGTCTTAAGTTTCGAGTTGAACGTTCAACTTAAGCTTTAACCACCATTAAACCCTATTAAGGGAGAGCGGTTGAGCTCTGAATTCCCCCAGGTCTTTAGTTTTGAATTGTGCATTCAACTTAAGTTACTACCATTAAACCCTAGCGTGGAGAGTCAAGCTCAATTCTCCAGTCTTAAGTTTCGATTTGAACGTTCAACTTAAGTTTTTACCACCATTAAACCCTTGTAGATGAGAGCAATTGAGCTCTGAATCCCCCAGGTCTTAAGTTTCAAACTGAATGTTCAACTTAAGTTTTTTACGACCATTAAACCCTGGTAAGGGAGAGCGGTTGAGATCCGAATCCCCTGTGTCTTAAATTTCGCATTGTGCATTCAACTTAAGTTACTACCATTAAACCCTGGCGTGGAGAGCTGATGCTCTGAATCCCCCAGGTCTGAAGTTTCGAGTTGAACGTTCAACTTAAGTTTTAACCACCATTAAACCCTGGTAAGGGAGTGGGGTTGAGCTCTGAATCCCGTCAGGTCTTAAGTTTCGCATTGTGCATTCAACTTAAGTTGCTACCATTAAACCCTGGAATGGAGAGCTGAAGCTCTGAATCCCCCAGGTCTTAAGTTTCAAGTTGAACGTTGAACTTAAGTTTTTACCACCATTAAACCCTGGTAACGGAGAGCGGTTGAGCTCTAAATCCCGCCAGGTCTTAAGTTTTGAATTGTGCATTCAACTTAAGTAACTACCACTAAACCCTGGTAAAGGAAAGCTGTTGACCTCTGAATCCCCCAGGTCTTAAGTTTCGAGTTTAACGTTCAACTTAAGTTTTTTCCACCATTAATCCTTATTGAGAGCGATTGAGATCTGAATCCCGCCAGGTCTTAAGTTTCTAATTGTGCATTCAACTTAAGTTTCCACTATTAAACCCTGGCGTGGAGAGATGAAGCTCTGAATACCTCATGTCTTAAGTTTCAAGCTGAACGTTCAACTTAAGTTTTTACCACCCTAAACCCTGGTAACGAGAGAGCGGTTGAGCTCGAATGGCGCCAGGTCTTAAGTTTTGAATTGTGCATTCAACTTAAGTTACTACCATTAAACCCTGGTAAAGGAGAGCGGTTGGCCTCTGAATACCCCAGGTCTTAAGTTTCGAGTTGAACGTTCAACTTAAGCTTTAACCACCATTAAACCCTATTAAGGGAGAGCGGTTGAGCTCTGAATTCCCCCAGGTCTTTAGTTTTGAATTGTGCATTCAACTTAAGTTACTACCATTAAACCCTAGCGTGGAGAGCTGAAGCTCTGAATTCTCCAGGTCTTAAGTTTCGAGCTGAACGTTCAACTTAAGTTTTTACCACCATTAAACCCTTGTAGATGAGAGCAATTGAGCTCTGAATCCCCCAGGTCTTAAGTTTCAAACTGAATGTTCAACTTAAGTTTTTTACGACCATTAAACCCTGGTAAGGGAGAGCGGTTGAGATATGAATCCCCCCAGGTCTTAAGTTTCGCATTGTGCATTCAACTTAAGTTACTACCATTAAACCCTGGCGTGGAGAGCTGATGATCTGAATCCCCCAGGTCTGAAGTTTCGAGTTGAACGTTCAACTTAAGTTTTAACCACCATTAAACCCTGGTAAGGGAGTTCGGTTGAGCTCTGAATCCCGTCAGGTCTTAAGTTTCGCATTGTGTATTCAACTTAAGTTACTACCATTAAACCCTAGCATGGGGAGCTGAAGCTCTGAATTCTCCAGGTCTTAAGTTTCGAGCTGAACGTTCAACTAAAGTTTTTACCACCATTAAACCCTTGTAGAGGAGAGCAGTTGAGCTCTGAATCCCCCAGGTCTTAAGTTTCAAATGAATGTTCAACTTAAGTTTTTACGACCATTAAACCCTGGTAAGGAGAGCGGTTGAGATCGAATCTCCCCCAGGTCTTAAGTTTCGCATTGTGCATTCAACTTAAGTTACTACCATTAAACCCTGGCGTGGAGAGAGCGATGCTCAATCCCCAGTCAAGTTTCGAGTTGAACGTTCAACTTAAGTTTTAACCACCATTAAACCCTGGTAAGGGAGTGGGGTTGAGCTCTGAATCCCGTCAGGTCTTAAGTTTCGAATTGTGCATTCAACTTAAATTGCTACCATTAAACCCTGGCATGGAGAGCTGAAGCTTTGAATCCCCCAGGTCTTAAGTTTCGAGTTGAACGTTGAACTTAAGTTTTTACCACCATTAAACCCTGGTAACGGAGAACGGTTGAGCTCTAAATCCCGCCAGGTCTTAAGTTTTGAATTGTGCATTCAACTTAAGTAACTACCACTAAACCCTGGTAAAGGAAAGCTGTTGACCTCTGAATCCCCCAGGTCTTAAGTTTCGAGTTTAACGTTCAACTTAAGTTTTTTCCACCATTAATCCTTATTGAGAGCAATTGACATCTGAATCCCGCCAGGTCTTAAGTTTCTAATTGTGCATTCAACTTAAGTTACTACTATTAAACCCTGGCGTGGAGAGCTGAAGCTCTGAATACCCCAGGTCTTAAGTTTCAAGCTGAACATTCAACTTAAGTTTTTACCACACCTAAACCCTGATAACAGAGAGCGGTTGAGCTCTGAATCCCGCCAGGTCTTAAGTTTTGAATTGTGCATTCAACTTAAGTTACTACCATTAAACCCTGGTAAATGAGAGCGGTTGGCCTCTGAATACCCCAGGTCTTAAGTTTCGAGTTGAACGTTCAACTTAAGCTTTAACCACCATTAAACCCTATTAAGGGAGAGCGGTTGAGCTCTAAATCCCGCCAGGTTTTAAGTTTTGAATTGTGTATTCAACTTAAGTTACTATCATTAAACCCTGGTAAGGGAGAGCGGTTGAGCTCTGAATTCCCCCAGGTCTTTAGTTTTGAATTGTGCATTCAACTTAAGTTACTACCATTAAACCCTAGCGTGGAGAGCTGAAGCTCTGAATTCTCCAGGTCTTAAGTTTTGAGCTGAACGTTCAAGTTAAGTTTTTACCACCATTAAACCCTTGTAGATGAGAGCAGTTGAGCTCTGAATCCCATCAGGTCTTAAGTTTCGCATTGTGAATTCAACTTAAGTTGCTACCATTAAACCCTAGCGTGGAGAGCTGAAGCTCTGAATCCTCCAGGTCTTAAGTTTCGAGCTGAACGTTCAACTTAAGTTTTTACCACCATTAAACCCTTGTAGAGGAGAGCGGTTGAGCTCTGAATCCCGCCAGGTCTTATGTTTTGAATTGTGCATTCAACTTAAGTTAGTACCGTTAAACCCTGGTAAAGGAGAGCAGTTGACCTCTGAATCCTCCAGGTCTCGAGTTTCGAGTTGAACGTTCAACTTAATTTTTTACCACCATTAAACCTTTGTAGAGGAGAGCAGTTGAGCTCTGAATCACCCAGGTCTTAAGTTTCAAGCTGAATGTTCAACTTAAGTTTTTTACGACCATTAAACCCTGGAAAGGGAGAGCGGTTCAGATCTGAATCCCCCCAGGTCTTAAGTATCAAATTGTGTATTCAACTTAAGTTACTACCATTAAACCCTGGTAAAGGAGAGCTGTTGACCTCTGAATCCCCCAGGTCTTAAGTTTCGAGTTGAACGTTCAACTTAAGTTTTTTCCACCATTAAACCTTATTAAGGGAGAGCGGTTGAGCTTTGAATCCCACCAGGTCTTAGGTTTCGAATTGTGCATTCAACTTAAGTTACTACCATTAAACCCTGGCGTGGAATGCTGAAGCTCTAAATACCCCAGGTCTTAAGTTTCGAGCTAAACGTTCAACTTAAGTTTTTACCACCATTAAACCCTGGTAAGGGGGAGCAGTTGAGCTCTGAATCCCTCCAGGTCTTAAGTTTCGCATTGTTTATTCAACTTAAGTTACTACCATTAAACCCTGGCGTGGAGAGCTGAAGCTCTGAATCCCCCATGTCTTAAGTTTCGAGTTGAACGTTCAACTTAAGTTTTTACCACCATTAAACCCTGGTAATGGAGAGCGGTTGAGCTCTGAATCCCGCCAGGTTTTAAGTTTTGAATTGTGCATTCAACTTAAGTTACTACCATTATACCCTGGTAAAGGAGAGCGGTTGGCCTCTGAATACCCCAGGTCTTAAGTTTCGAGTTGAACGTTCAACTTAAGTTTTTTCCACCATTAAACCTTATTAAGGGAGAGCGGTTGAGCTCTGAATCCCGCCAGGTCTTGAGTTTCGAATTGGGCATTCAACTTAAGTTACTACCATTAAACCCTAGCGTGGAGAGCTGAAGCTCTAAATACCCCAGGTCTTAAGTTTCGAGCTGAACCTTCAACTTAAGTTTTTACCACCATTAAACCTGGTAGTAGGAGAGCGGTTGAGCTCGAATCCCCCGCCAGGTCTTAAGTTTTGAATTGTGCATTCAACTTAAGTTACTACCATTATACCCTGGTAAAGGAGAGCGGTTGGCCTCTGAATACCCCAGGTCTTAAGTTTTGAGTTGAACGTTCAACTTAAGCTTTAACCACCATTAAACCCTATTAAGGGAGAGCGGTGGAGCTCTAAATCCCGCCAGGTCTTAAGTTTCGAATTGTGTATTCAACTTAAGTTACTACCATTAAACCCTGGTAAGGGAGAGCGGTTGAGCTCTGAATTCCCCAGTCTTAATTTGAATTGTGTATTCAACTTAAGTTACTATCATTAAACCCTGGCGTGGAGAGTCAAGCTCAATCCCCAGTCTTAAGTTTCGAGTTGAACGTTCAACTTAAGTTTTTACCACCATTAAACCCTGGTAATGGAGAGCGGTTGAGCTCTGAATCCCGCCAGGTCTTAAGTTTTGAATTGTGCATTCAACTTAAGTTACTACCATTATACCCTGGTAAAGGAGAGCGGTTGGCCTCTGAATACCCTAGGTCTTAAGTTTCGAGTTGAACGTTCAACTTAAGTTTTTTCCACCATTAAACCTTATTAAGGGAGAGCGGTTGAGCTCTGAATCCCGCCAGGTCTTGAGTTTCGAATTGGGCATTCAACTTAAGTTACTACCATTAAACCCTGGTAAGGGAGAGCTGAAGCTCTGAATACCCCATGTCTTAAGTTTCAAATTTGAACCTTCAACTTAAGTTTTTACCACCATTAAACCCCTGGTAAAGGAGAGCGGTTGAGCTCTGAATCCCGCCAGGTCTTAAGTTTTGAATTGTGCATTCAACTTATGTTACTACCATTATACCCTAGTAAAGGAGAGCGGTTGGCCTCTGAATAGCCCAGGTCTTAAGTTTTGAGTTGAACGTTCAACTTAAGCTTTAACCACCATTAAACCCTATTAAGGGAGAGCGGTGGAGCTCTAAATCCCGCCAGGTCTTAAGTTTCGAATTGTGTATTCAACTTAAGTTACTACCATTAAACCCTGGTAAGGGAGAGCGGTTGAGCTCTGAATTCCCCCAGGTCTTTAGGTTTGAATTGTGCATTCAACTTAAGTTACTACCGTTAAACCCTAGCGTGGAGAGCTGAAGCTCTCAATCCTTCCGGTCCTAAGTTTCGAGCTGAACGTTCAACTTAGGTTTTTACCACCAATAAACCCTTGTAGAGGAGAGCAGTTGAGCTCTGAATCCCCCAGGTCTTAAGTTTCAAGTTGAACGTTCAACTTAAGTTTTTACCACAATTAAACCCTATTAAGGGAGAGCGGTTGAGCTCTGAATCCCGCCAGGTCTAAAGTTTCGAATTGTGCATTCAACTTAAGTTACTACCATTAAACCCTGGTAAAGGAGAGCGGTTGACATCTAAATCCCCCAGGTCTTAAGTTTCGAGTTGAACGTTCAACTTAAGTTTTTTATCACCATTAAACCATATTAAGGGAGAGCGGTTGAGCTTTGAATCCCCCAGGTCTTAAGTTTGAATTGTGCATTCAACTTAAGTTACTACCATTAAACCCTGGCGTGGAATGTCAAGCTCTAAATACCCCAGTCTTAAGTTTCGAGCTAAACGTTCAACTTAAGTTTTTACCACCATTAAACCCTGGTAAGGGGAGAGGTTGAGCTCGAATCCCTCCAGGTCTTAAGTTTCGCATTGTTTATTCAACTTAAGTTACTACCATTAAACCCTGGCGTGGAGAGTTCAAGCTCAATCCCCATGTCTTAAGTTTGAATTTTGAACGTTCAACTTAAGTTTTTACCACCATTAAACCCTAGTAATGGAGAGCGGTTGAGCTCGAATCCCCTTGGTTTTAAGTTTTGAATTGTGCATTCAACTTAAGTTACTACCATTAAACCCTGGTAAAGGGAGAGCGGTTGGCCTCGAATACCCCAGTCTTAAGTTTCGAGTTGAGCGTTCAACTTAAGTTTTTCCACCATTAAACCTTATTAAGGGAGAGCGGTTGAGCTCTGAATCCCACCAGGTCTTGAGTTTCGAATTGTGCATTCAACTTAAGTTACTACCATTAAACCCTGGCGTGGAGAACTGAAGCTCTAAATACCCCAGGTCTTAAGTTTCTAGTGAACCTTCAACTTAAGTTTTTACCACCATTAAACCCAGTAAGGAGAGCGGTTGAGCTCTGAATCCCGCCAGGTCTTAAGTTTTGAATTGTGCATTCAACTTAAGTTACTACCATTAAACCCTGGTAAAGGAGAGCGGTTGGCCTCTGAATCCCCCAGGTCTTAAGTTTTGAGTTGAACGTTCAACTTAAGCTTTAACCACCATTAAACCCTATTAAGGGAGAGCGGTGGAGCTCTAAATCCCCCAGGTCTTAAGTTTCGAATTGTGTATTCAACTTAAGTTACTACCATTAAACCCTGGTAAGGGAGAGCGGTTGAGCTCTGAATTCCCCCAGTCTTAATTTGAATTGTGTATTCAACTTAAGTTACTATCATTAAACCCTGGCGTGGAGAGTCAAGCTCAATCCCCATGTCTTAAGTTTCGAGTTGAACGTTCAACTTAAGTTTTTACCACCATTAAACCCTGGTAATGGAGAGCGGTTGAGCTCTGAATCCCGCCAGGTCTTAAGTTTTGAATTGTGCATTCAACTTAAGTTACTACCATTATACCCTGGTAAAGGAGAGCGGTTGGCCTCTGAATCCCCCAGTCTTAAGTTTCGAGTTGAATGTTCAACTTAAGTTTTTTCCACCATTAAACCTTATTAAGGAGAGCGGTTGAGCTCGAATCCGCCAGTCTTGAGTTTGAATTGGGCATTCAACTTAAGTTACTACCATTAAACCCTGGTAAGGGAGAGTCAAGCTCTGAATACCCCAGTCTTAAGTTTCAGAGTTGAACCTTCAACTTAAGTTTTTACCACCATTAAACCACAGTAAGGAGAGCGGTTGAGCTCTGAATCCCGCCAGGTCTTAAGTTTTGAATTGTGCATTCAACTTAAGTTACTACCATTAAACCCTGGTAAAGGAGAGCGGTTGGCCTCTCGAATACCCCAGTGTCTTAAGTTTTGAGTTGAGCGTTCAACTTAAGTTTTTACCACCATTAAACCCTATTAAGGGAGAGCGGTTGAGCTCTAAATCCCCCAGGTCTTAAGTTTCGAATTGTGTATTCAACTTAAGTTACTACCATTAAACCCTGGTAAGGGAGAGCGGTTGAGCTCTGAATTCCCCCAGGTCTTAATTTCGAATTGTGTATTCAACTTAAGTTACTATCATTAAACCCTGGCGTGGAGAGCTGAAGCTCTGAATCCCCCAGGTCTTAAGTTTCGAGTTGAACGTTCAACTTAAGTTTTTACCACCATTAAACCCTGGTAATGGAGAGCGGTTGAGCTCTGAATCCCGCCAGGTCTTAAGTTTTGAATTGTGCATTCAACTTAAGTTACTACCATTATACCCTGGTAAAGGAGAGCGGTTGGCCTCTGAATACCCCAGGTCTTAAGTTTCGAGTTGAACGTTCAACTTAAGTTTTTTCCACCATTAAACCTTATTAAGGGAGAGCGGTTGAGCTCTGAATCCCGCCAGGTCTTGAGTTTCGAATTGGGCATTCAACTTAAGTTACTACCATTAAACCCTGGTAAGGGAGAGTGAAGCTCTGAATACCCCATGTCTTAAGTTTCGAGCTGAACCTTCAACTTAAGTTTTTACCACCATTAAACCCTGGTAACGGAGAGCGGTTGAGCTCTGAATCCCGCCAGGTCTTAAGTTTTGAATTGTGCATTCAACTTAAGTTACTACCATTATACCCTGGTAAAGGAGAGCGGTTGGCCTCTGAATAGCCCAGTCTTAAGTTTTGAGTTGAACGTTCAACTTAAGCTTTAACCACCATTAAACCCTATTAAGGGAGAGCGGTGGAGCTCTAAATCCCGCCAGGTCTTAAGTTTCGAATTGTGTATTCAACTTAAGTTACTACCATTAAACCCTGGTAAGGGAGAGCGGTTGAGCTCTGAATTCCCCCAGGTCTTTAGGTTTGAATTGTGCATTCAACTTAAGTTACTACCATTAAACCCTAGCGTGGAGAGCTGAAGCTCTCAATCCTTCAGTCCTAAGTTTGAGTGTGCGTTCAACTTAGGTTTTTACCACCATTAAACCCTTGTAGAGGAGAGCAGTTGAGCTCTGAATCCCCCAGGTCTTAAGTTTCAAGTTGAACGTTCAACTTAAGTTTTTACCACAATTAAACCCTATTAAGGGAGAGCGGTTGAGCTCTGAATCCCGCCAGGTCTTAAGTTTCGAATTGTGCATTCAACTTAAGTTACTACCATTAAACCCTGGTAAAGGAGAGCGGTTGACATCTAAATCCCCAGTCTTAAGTTTCGAGTTGAACGTTCAACTTAAGTTTTTTATCACCATTAAACCATATTAAGGGAGAGCGGTTGAGCTCTGAATCCCCCAGGTCTTAAGTTTCGAATTGTGCATTCAACTTAAGTTACAACAATTAAACCCTGGTAAAGGAGAGCGGTTGACATCTGAATCCCCCATGTCTTAAGTTTCGAGTTGAACGTTCAACTTAAGTTTTTATCACCATTAAACCCTATTAAGGGAGAGGGGTTGAGCTCTGAATCCCGCCGGGTCTTAAGTTTCGAATTGTGCATTCAACTTAAGTTACTGCCATTAAACCCTGGTAACGGAGAGTGGTTGAGCTCTGAATTCCGCCAGGTCTTAAGTTTTGAATTTTGCATTAAACTTAAGTTACTACCATTAAACCCTGGTAAAGGAGAGCGGTTGACATCTGAATCCCCAAGGTCTTAAGTTTCGAGTTGAACGTTCAACTTAAGTTTTTACCACCATTAAACCCTATTAAGGGAGAGCGGTTGAGCTCTGAATCCCGCCGGGTCTTAAGTTTCGAATTGTGCATTCAACTTAAGTTACTACCATTAAACTCTGGTAAGGGGGAGCGGTTGAGCTCTACTTCCCCCCAGATCTTACGTTTTGAATTGTGCATTCAACTTAAATTACTACCATTAAACCCAGAGTGGAGAGTCAAGCTCAATCCTCCAGTCTTAAGTTTTTTGAACGTTCAACTTATGTTTTTACCACCATTAAACCCTTGTAGAGGAGAAGCGGTTGAGCTCGAATCCCGCCAGGTCTTAAGTTTTGAATTGTGCATTCAACTTAAGTTACTACCATTAAACCATGGTAAAGGAGAGCGGTTGACCTCTAAATCCTCCATGTCTTGAGTTTCGAGTTGAACGTTCAACTTAATTTTTTACCACCATTAAACCCTTGTAGAGGAGAGGTTGAGCTCGAATCACCCAGTCTTAAGTTTCAAGTTGAATGTTCAACTTATGTTTTTACGACCATTAAACCCTAGAAAGGGAGAGCGGTTGAGATCTTAATCCCCCAGGTCTTAAGTTTGAATTGTGTATTCAACTTAAGTTACTACCATTAAACCTGGGGCGTGGAAAGTCAAGCTCTTGAAACCCTGTGTCTTAAGTTTCGATTGTGAACGTTCAACTTAAGTTTTTACCACCATTAAACCCTGGGGAGAGTGGTTGAGCTCTGAATCACGCTAGGTCTTAAGTTTTGAATTGTGCATTCAACTTAAGTTACTACCATTAAACCCTGGTAAAGGAGAGCGGTTGACATCTGAATCCCCCAGGTCTTAAGTTTCGAGTTGAACGTTCAACTTAAGTTTTTACCACCATTAAACCCTATTAAGGGAGAGCGGTTGAGCTCTGAACTCCCCCAGATCTTAAGTTTTGAATTGTGCATTCAACTTAAATTACTACCATTAAACCCTAGCGTGGAGAGTCAAGCTCTTAAATCCTCCAGTCTTAAGTTTGATTGTGAACGTTCAACTTAAGTTTTTACCACCATTAAACCCTTGTAGAGGAGAGCGGTTGAGCTCTGAATCCCGCCAGGTCTTAAGTTTTGAATTGTGCATTCAACTTAAGTTACTACCATTAAACCCTGGTAAAGGAGAGCGGTTGACCTCTCGAATCCTCCAGTGTCTTAAGTTTCGAGTTGAGCGTTCAACTTAATGTTTTACCACCATTAAACCCTTGTAGAGGAGAGCGGTTGAGCTCGAATCCCAGGTCTTAAGTTTCAAGTTGAATGTTCAACTTAAGTTTTTACGACCATTAAACCCCTGGAAAGGAGAGCGGTTGAGATCTTAATCCCCCTGGGTCTTAAGTTTGAATTGTGTATTCAACTTAAGTTACTACCATTAAACCCTGGCATGGAAAGTCAACTCGAATCCCCCAGGTCTTAAGTTTCGAGCTGAACGTTCAACTTAAGTTTATACCACCATTAAACCTGGTAACGGAGAGTGGTTGAGCTCTGAATCCCGCCAGGTCTTAAGTTTTGAATTGTGCATTCAACTTAAGTTACTACCATTAAACCCTGGTAAAGAGAGCTGTTGACATCCGAATCCCCAAGGTCTTAAGTTTCGAGTTGAGCGTTCAACTTAAGTTTTTACCACCATTAAACCTATTAAAGGAGAGCGGTTGAGCTCTGAATCCCGCCGGGTCTTAAGTTTCGAATTGTGCATTCAACTTAAGTTACTACCATTAAACCCTGGAGTGGAGAGCTGAAGCTCTAAATACCCCAGGTCTTAAGTTTCGAGCTAAACGTTCAATTTAAGTTTTTACCACCATTAAACCCTGGTAACGGAGAGTGGTTGAGCTCTGAATCCCCGGGTCTTAAGTTTCGAATTGTGTATTCAACTTAAGTTACTACCATTAAACCCTGGTAAGGGAGAGTGGTTGAGCTCTAAATCCCCCAGGATCTTAAGTTTTAAATTGTGCATTCAACTTAAATTAATACCATTAAAAGTGAAACTCGAATCCTCCAGGTCTTAATTTTTTGAACGTTCAACTTAAGTTTTTACCACCTTTAAACCCTTGTAGAGGAGAGCGGTTGAGCTCTCAATCCCCCATGTCTTAAGTTTTGAATTGTGCATTCAACTTAAGTTATTACCATTAAACCATTGGTAAAGGAGAGCGGTTGACCTCTAAATCCCCAGGTCTTAAGTTTCGAGTTGAGCGTTCAACTTAAGTTTTTACCACCATTAAACCCTTGAGAGGAGGATAAAAGTTGAGCTCTGAATCCCCAGGTCTTAAGTTTCAAGTTGAATGTTCAACTTAAGTTTTTACCACCATTAAACCCTGGTAACGGAGAGCGGTTGAGCTCTGAATCCCGCCAGGTCTTAAGTTTTGAATTGTGCATTCAACTTAAGTTACTACCATTATACCCTGGTAAAGGAGAGCGGTTGGCCTCTGAATACCCCAGGTCTTAAGTTTCGAGTTGAACGTTCAACTTAAGTTTTTTCCACCATTAAACCTTATTAAGGGAGAGCGGTTGAGCTCTGAATCCCCAGGTCTTGAGTTTCGAATTGGGCATTCAACTTAAGTTACTACCATTAAACCCTGGCGTGGAGAGCTGAAGCTCTTAATACCCCATGTCTTAAGTTTCGAGCTGAACCTTCAACTTAAGTTTTTACCACCATTAAACCCTGGTAACGGAGAGCGGTTGAGCTCTGAATCCCGCCAGGTCTTAAGTTTTGAATTGTGCATTCAACTTAAGTTACTACCATTATACCCTGGTAAAGGAGAGCGGTTGGCCTCTGAATACCCCAGGTCTTAAGTTTCGAGTTGAACGTTCAACTTAAGCTTTAACCACCATTAAACCCTATTAAGGGAGAGCGGTGGAGCTCTAAATCCCGCCAGGTCTTAAGTTTCGAATTGTGTATTCAACTTAACTTACTACAATTAAACCCTGGTAAGGGAGAGCGGTTGAGCTCTGAATTCCCCCAGGTCTTTAGGTTTGAATTGTGCATTCAACTTAAGTTACTAACATTAAACCCTAGCGTGGAGAGCTGAAGCTCTCAATCCTTCAGGTCCTAAGTTTCGAGATGAACGTTCAACTTAATTTTTTACCACCATTAAACCCTTGTAACGGAGAGCGGTTGAGCTCTCAATCCCGCCAGGTCTTAAGTTTTGAATTGTGCATTCAACTTAAGTTACTACCATTAAACCCTGGTAAAAGAGAGCGGTTGACATCTGAATCCCCAAGGTCTTAAGTTTCGAGTTGAACGTTCAACTTAAGTTTTTACCACCATTAAACCCTATTAAAGGAGAGTGGTTGAGCTCTGAATCCCCCAGGTCTTAAGTTTCGAATTGTGCATTCAACTTAAGTTACAACAATTAAACCCTGGTAAAGGAGAGCGGTTGACATCTGAATCCCCCATGTCTTAAGTTTCGAGTTGAACGTTCAACTTAAGTTTTTATCACCATTAAACCCTATTAAGGGGAGGGGTTGAGCTCAATCCCGCCCGGGTCTTAAGTTTTGAATTGTGCATTCAACTTAAGTTACTGCCATTAAACCCTGGTAACGGAGAGTGGTTGAGCTCTGAATTCCGCCAGGTCTTAAGTTTTGAATTGTGCATTAAACTTAAGTTACTACCATTAAACCCTGGTAAAGGAGAGCGGTTGACATCTGAATCCCCAAGGTCTTAAGTTTCGAGTTGAACGTTCAACTTAAGTTTTTACCACCATTAAACCCTATTAAGGGAGAGCGGTTGAGCTCGAATCCTTAGGGTCTTAAGTTTGAATTGTGCATTCAACTTAAGTTACTACCATTAAACCTGGTAAGGGGAGCGGTTGAGCTCTACTTCCCCCCAGATCTTACGTTTTGAATTGTGCATTCAACTTAAATTACTACCATTAAACCCTAGCGTGGAGAGCTGAAGCTCTGAATCCTCCAGGTCTTAAGTTTCGAGTTGAACGTTCAACTTAAGTTTTTACCACCATTAAACCCTTGTAGAGGAGAACGGTTGAGCTCGAATCCCCTTAGGGTCTTAAGTTTAATTGTGCATTCAACTTAAGTTACTGCCATTAAACCACAGTGGAGAGTGGTTGAGCGAATTCCCCAGGTCTTAAGTTTTGAATTGTGCATTAAACTTAAGTTACTACCATTAAACCCTGGTAAAGGAGAGCGGTTGACATCTCGAATCCCCAAGGTCTTAAGTTTTGAGTTGAGCGTTCAACTTAAGTTTTTACCACCATTAAACCCTATTAAGGGAGAGCGGTTGAGCTACGAATCCCCGTGGTCTTAAGTTTCGAATTGTGCATTCAACTTAAGTTACTACCATTAAACTCTGGTAAGGGGGAGCGGTTGAGCTCTACTTCCCCCCAGATCTTACGTTTTGAATTGTGCATTCAACTTAAATTACTACCATTAAACCCTAGCGTGGAGAGCTGAAGCTCTGAATCCTCCAGGTCTTAAGTTTTTGAACGTTCAACTTAAGTTTTTACCACCATTAAACCCTTGTAGAGGAGAGCGGTTGAGCTCTGAATCCCGCCAGGTCTTAAGTTTTGAATTGTGCATTCAACTTAAGTTACTACCGTTAAACCATGGTAAAGGAGAGCGGTTGACCTCTGAATCCTCCATGTCTTGAGTTTCGAGTTGAACGTTCAACTTAATTTTTTACCACCATTAACCCCTTGTAGAGGAGAGCAGTTGAGCTCTGAATCACCCAGGTCTTAAGTTTCAAGCTGAATGTTCAACTTATGTTTTTTACGACCATTAAACCCTAGAAAGGGAGAGCGGTTGAGATCTTAATCCCCCCAGGTCTTAAGTTTCGAATTGTGTATTCAACTTAAGTTACTACCATTAAACCCTGGCGTGGAAAGCTGAAGCTCTGAAACCCCAGGTCTTAAGTTTCGAGCTGAACGTTCAACTTATGTTTTTACCACCATTAAACCCTGGTACCGGAGAGTGGTTGAGCTCTGAATCACGCTAGGTCTTAAGTTTTGAATTGTGCATTCAACTTAAGTTACTACCATTAAACCCTGGTAAAGGAGAGCGGTTGACCTCTGAATCCCCCAGGTCTTAAGTTTCGAGATGTACGTTCAACTTAAGTTTTTACCACCATTAAACCCTATTAAGGGAGAGCGGTTGAGCTCTACTTCCCCCAGTCTTAAGTTTTGAATTGTGCATTCAACTTAAATTACTACCATTAAACCCTAGCGTGGAGAGTTGAAGCTCTGAATCCTCCAGGTCTTAAGTTTCGAGCTGAACGTTCAACTTAAGTTTTTACCACCATTAATCCCTTGTAGAGGAGAGCAGTTGAGCTCTGAATCCCGCTAGGTCTTAAGTTTTGAATTGTGCATTCAACTTAAGTTACTACCGTTAAACCCTGGTAAAGGAGAGCGGTTGACCTCTGAATCCTCCAGGTCTTGAGTTTCGAGTTGAACGTTCAACTTAATTTTTTACCACCATTAAACCCTTAGAGGAGAGCGGTTGAGCTCGAATCACCCGGGTCTTAAGTTTCAAGTGAATGTTCAAATTAAGTTTTTACGACCATTAAACCCTGGAAAGGAGAGCGGTTGAGATCTTAATCCCCCAGGTCTTAAGTTTGAATTGTGTATTCAACTTAAGTTACTACCATTAAACCCTGGCATGGAAAGGTGAAAGCGGAACTCGAATCCCCCAAAGGTCTTAAGTTTCGAGTTGAACGTTCAACTTAAGTTTATACCACCATTAAACCTGGTAAAGGAGAGTGGTTGAGCTCGAATCCCGCCGAAGGTCTTAAGTTTTGAATTGTGCATTCAACTTAAGTTACTACCATTAAACCCTGGTAAAAGAGAGCGGTTGACATCTCGAATCCCCAAGGTCTTAAGTTTGAGTTGAAGCGTTCAACTTAAGTTTTTACCACCATTAAACCCTATTAAAGGAGAGCGGTTGAGCTCGAATCCCTAGGGTCTTAAGTTTTGAATTGTGC
Organism: Rehmannia glutinosa; assembly: GCA_016081115.2. Lineage (NCBI taxonomy): Eukaryota > Viridiplantae > Streptophyta > Magnoliopsida > Lamiales > Orobanchaceae > Rehmannia > Rehmannia glutinosa. The sequence goes on along the minus strand of CM071936.1, from coordinate 81,454,279 downwards.
ATTCAACTTAAGTTACTACCATTAAACCCTGGTAAAAAGGAGAGCGGTTGACATCTCGAATCCCCAAGGTCTTAAGTTTCGAGTTGTGCGTTCAACTTAAGTTTTTACCACCATTAAACCCTATTAAAGGAGAGTGGTTGAGCTCGAATCCCCATGTCTTAAGTTTCGAATTGTGCATTCAACTTAAGTTACAACAATTAAACCCTGGTAAGGAGAGCGGTTGACATCTGAATCCCCATGTCTTAAGTTTCGAGTTGAACGTTCAACTTAAGTTTTTATCACCATTAAACCCTATTAAGGGAGAGGGGTTGAGATCTTAATCCCGGGTCTTAAGTTGAATTGTGCATTCAACTTAAGTTCGCCATTAAACCCTGGTAAGCGGAGAGTGGTTGAGCTCGAATCCCCCCTGGTCTTAAGTTTTGAATTGTGCATTAAACTTAAGTTACTACCATTAAACCCTGGTAAAGGAGAGCGGTTGACATCCGAATCCCCAAGGTCTTAAGTTTGAGTTGAACGCATTCAACTTAAGTTTTTACCACCATTAAACCCTATTAAGGAGAGCGGTTGAGCTCAATCCCCCGGGTCTTAAGTTTGAATTGTGCATTCAACTTAAGTTACTACCATTAAACCCGGTAAGGGGAGCGGTTGAGCTCTAAGATCTTACGTTTTGAATTGTGCATTCAACTTAAATTACTACCATTAAACCCTAGCGTGGAGAGCTGAAGCTCTGAATCCTCCAGGTCTTAAGTTTCGAGCTGAACGTTCAACTTAAGTTTTTACCACCATTAAACCCTTGTAGAGGAGAACGGTTGAGCTCTGAATCCCGCCAGGTCTTAAGTTTTGAATTGTGCATTCAACTTAAGTTACTACCGTTAAACCATGGTAAAGGAGAGCGGTTGACCTCTGAATCCTCCATGTCTTGAGTTTCGAGTTGAACGTTCAACTTAATTTTTTACCACCATTAAACCCTTGTAGAGGAGAGCAGTTGAGCTCTGAATCACCCAGGTCTTAAGTTTCAAGCTGAATGTTCAACTTATGTTTTTTACGACCATTAAACCCTAGAAAGGGAGAGCGGTTGAGATCTTAATCCCCCCAGGTCTTAAGTTTCGAATTGTGTATTCAACTTAAGTTACTACCATTAAACCCTGGCGTGGAAAGCTGAAGCTCTGAAACCCCCAGGTCTTAAGTTTCGAGCTGAACGTTCAACTTAAGTTTTTACCACCATTAAACCCTGGTACCGGAGAGTGGTTGAGCTCTGAATCACGCTAGGTCTTAAGTTTTGAATTGTGCATTCAACTTAAGTTACTACCATTAAACCCTGGTAAAGGAGAGCGGTTGACATCTGAATCCCCCAGGTCTTAAGTTTCGAGTTGAACGTTCAACTTAAGTTTTTACCACCATTAAACCCTATTAAGGGAGAGCGGTTGAGCTCTACTTCCCCCCAGATCTTAAGTTTTGAATTGTGCATTCAACTTAAATTACTACCATTAAACCCTAGCGTGGAGAGCTGAAGCTCTGAATCCTCCAGGTCTTAAGTTTCGAGCTGAACGTTCAACTTAAGTTTTTACCACCATTAAACCCTTGTAGAGGAGAGCGGTTGAGCTCTGAATCCCGCCAGGTCTTAAGTTTTGAATTGTGCATTCAACTTAAGTTACTACCGTTAAACCCTGGTAAAGGAGAGCGGTTGACCTCTGAATCCTCCAGGTCTTGAGTTTCGAGTTGAACGTTCAACTTAATGTTTTACCACCATTAAACCCTTGTAGAGGAGAGCAGTTGAGCTCTGAATCACCAGGTCTTAAGTTTCAAGCTGAATGTTCAACTTAAGTTTTTTACGACCATTAAACCCTGGAAAGGGAGAGCGGTTGAGATCTGAATCCCCCCAGGTCTTAAGTTTCGAATTGTGTATTCAACTTAAGTTACTACCATTAAACCCTGGCATGGAAAGCTGAACTCTGAATCCCCCAGGTCTTAAGTTTCGAGCTGAACGTTCAACTTAAGTTTATACCACCATTAAACCCTGGTAACGGAGAGTGGTTGAGCTCTGAATCCCGCCAGGTCTTAAGTTTTGAATTGTGCATTCAACTTAAGTTACTACCATTAAACCCTGGTAAAAGAGAGCGGTTGACATCTGAATCCCCAAGGTCTTAAGTTTCGAGTTGAACGTTCAACTTAAGTTTTTACCACCATTAAACCCTATTAAAGGAGAGCGGTTGAGCTCTGAATCCCGCCGGGTCTTAAGTTTCGAATTGTGCATTCAACTTAAGTTACTACCATTAAACCCTGGAGTGGAGAGCTGAAGCTCTAAATACCCCAGGTCTTAAGTTTCGAGCTAAACATTCAACTTAAGTTACTACCATTATACCCTTGGTAGAGGAGAGTGGTTGAGCTCTGAATCCCGCCGGGTCTTAAGTTTCGAATTGTGCATTCAACTTAAGTTACTACCATTAAACCCTGGTAAGGGAGAGTGGTTGAGCTCTAAATCCCCCCAGATCTTAAGTTTTAAATTGTGCATTCAACTTAAATTAATACCATTAAACCTTAGCGTGGAGAGCTGAAACTCTGAATCCTCCAGGTCTTAATTTTCGAGCTGAACGTTCAACTTAAGTTTTTACCACCTTTAAATCCTTGTAGAGGAGATCGGTTGAGCTCTCAATCCCGCCATGTCTTAAGTTTTGAATTGTGCATTCAACTTAAGTTACTACCGTTAAACCCTGGTAAAGGAGAGCGGTTGACCTCTAAATGCCCCAGGTCTTGAGTTTCGAGTTGAACGTTTAACTTAAGTTTTTACCACCATTAAACCCTTGTAGAGGATAAAAGTTGAGCTCTGAATCCCCCAGGTCTTAAGTTTCAAGCTGAATGTTCAACTTAAGTTTTTTACGACCATTAAACCCTGGTAAGGGAGAGCGGTTGAGATCTGAATCCCCCCATGTCTTAATTTCGAATTGTGTATTCAACTTAAGTTACTATCATTAAACCCTGGCATGGAAAGCTGATGCTCTGAATCCCCCAGGTCTTAAGTTTCGAGTTGAACGTTCAACTTAAGTTTTAACCACCATTAAACCCTGGTAAGGGGGAGCGGTTGAGCTCTGAATCCCGCCAGGTCTTAAGTTTCGCATTGTGCATTCAACTTAAGTTACTACCATTAAACCCTAGCGTGGAGAGCTGAAGCTCTGAATCCCCCAGGTCTTAAGTTTCAAGCTGAACGTTCAACTTAAGTTTTTACCACCATTAAACCGTGGTAACGGAGAGCGGTTGAGCTCTGAATCCTGCCAGGTCTTAAGTTTTGAATTGTGCATTCAACTTAAGTTACTACCATTATACCCTGGTAAAGGAGAGCAGTTGGCCTCTGAATACCCCAGGTCTTAAGTTTCGAGTTGAACGTTCAACTTAAGTTTTTTCCACCATTAAACCTTATTAAGGGAGAGCGGTTGAGCTCTGAATCCCGCCAGGTCTTGAGTTTCGAATTGGGTATTCAACTTAAGTTACTACCATTAAACCCTGGCGTGGAGAGCTGAAGCTCTTAATACCCCCATGTCTTAAGTTTCGAGCTGAACTTTCAACTTAAGTTTTTACCACCATTAAACCCTTGTAACGGAGAGCGGTTGAGCTCTCAATCCCGCCAGGTCTTAAGTTTTGAATTGTGCATTCAAATTAAGTTACTACCATTATACCCTGGTAAAGGAGAGCGGTTGGCCTCTGAATACCCCAGGTCTTAAGTTTCGAGTTGAACGTTCAACTTAAGCTTTAACCACCATTAAACCCTATTAAGGGAGAGCGGTGGAGCTCTAAATCCCGCCAGGTCTTAAGTTTCGAATTGTGTATTCAACTTAAGTTACTACAATTAAACCCTGGTAAGGGAGAGCGGTTGAGCTCTGAATTCCCCCAGGTCTTTAGGTTTGAATTGTGCATTCAACTTAAGTTACTAACATTAAACCCTAGCGTGGAGAGCTGAAGCTCTCAATCCTTCAGGTCCTAAGTTTCGAGATGAACGTTCAACTTAATTTTTTACCACCATTAAACCCTTGTAACGGAGAGCGGTTGAGCTCTCAATCCCGCCAGGTCTTAAGTTTTGAATTGTGCATTCAACTTAAGTTACTACCATTAAACCCTGGTAAAAGAGAGCGGTTGACATCTGAATCCCCAAGGTCTTAAGTTTCGAGTTGAACGTTCAACTTAAGTTTTTACCACCATTAAACCCTATTAAAGGAGAGCGGTTGAGCTCTGAATCCCGCCGGGTCTTAAGTTTCGAATTGTGCATTCAACTTAAGTTACTACCATTAAACCCTGGAGTGGAGAGCTGAAGCTCTAAATACCCCAGGTCTTAAGTTTCGAGCTAAACGTTCAATTTAAGTTTTTACCACCATTAAACCCTGGTAACGGAGAGTGGTTGAGCTCTGAATCCCGCCGGGTCTTAAGTTTCGAATTGTGCATTCAACTTGAGTTACTACCATTAAACCCTGGTAAGGGAGAGTGGTTGAGCTCTAAATCCCCCCAGATCTTAAGTTTTAAATTGTGCATTCAACTTAAATTAATACCATTAAACCTTAGCGTGGAGAGCTGAAACTCTGAATCCTCCAGGTCTTAATTTTCGAGCTGAACGTTCAACTTAAGTTTTTACCACCGTTAAATCCTTGTAGAGGAGATCGGTTGAGCTCTCAATCCCGCCATGTCTTAAGTTTTGAATTGTGCATTCAACTTAAGTTACTACCATTAAACCCTGGTAAAGGAGAGCGGTTGACCTCTAAATGCCCCAGGTCTTGAGTTTCGAGTTGAATGTTTAACTTAAGTTTTTACCACCATTAAACCCTTGTAGAGGATAAAAGTTGAGCTCAATCCCTGGTCTTAAGTTTCAAGCTGAATGTTCAACTTAAGTTTTTTACGACCATTAAACCCTGGTAAGGGAGAGCGGTTGAGATCTGAATCCCCCCAGGTCTTAATTTCGAATTGTGTATTCAACTTAAGTTACTATCATTAAACCCTGGCATGGAAAGCTGATGCTCTGAATCCCCCAGGTCTTAAGTTTCGAGTTGAACGTTCAACTTAAGTTTTAACCACCATTAAACCCTGGTAAGGGGGAGCGGTTGAGCTCTGAATCCCGCCAGTCTTAAGTTCCGCATTGTGCATTCAACTTAAGTTACTACCATTAAACCCTAGCGTGGAGAGTCAAGCTCAATCCCAGTCTTAAGTTTTGTTGAACGTTCAACTTAAGTTTTTACCACCATTAAACCGTGGTAACGGAGAGCGGTTGAGCTCTGAATCCTGCCAGGTCTTAAGTTTTGAATTGTGCATTCAACTTAAGTTACTACCATTATACCCTGGTAAAGGAGAGCGGTTGGCCTCTGAATACCCCAGGTCTAAAGTTTCGAGTTGAACGTTCAACTTAAGTTTTTTCCACCATTAAACCTTATTAAGGAAGAGCGGTTGAGCTCTGAATCCCGCCAGGTCTTGAGTTTCGAATTGGGTATTCAACTTAAGTTACTACCATTAAACCCTGGCGTGGAGAGCTGAAGCTCTTAATACCCCCATGTCTTAAGTTTCGAGCTGAACCTTCAACTTAAGTTTTTACCACCATTAAACCCTTGTAACGGAGAGCGGTTGAGCTCTCAATCCCGCCAGGTCTTAAGTTTTGAATTGTGCATTCAAATTAAGTTACTAACATTAAACCCTAGCGTGGAGAGCTGAAGCTCTCAATCCTTCAGGTCCTAAGTTTCGAGATGAACGTTCAACTTAATTTTTTACCACTATTAAACCCTTGTAGAGGAGAGCAGTTGAGCTCTGAATCACCCAGGTCTTAAGTTTCAAGCTGAATGTTCAACTTAAGTTTTTTACGACCATTAAACCCTGGAAAGGGAGAGCGGTTGAGATCTGAATCCCCCCAGGTCTTAAGTTTCGAATTGTGTATTCAACTTAAGTTACTACCATTAAACCCTGGCGTGGAAAGCTGAAGCTTTGAATCCCCCAGGTCTTAAGTTTCGAGTTGAACGTTCAACTTAAGTTTTTACCACCATTAAACCCTGGTAATGGAGAGCGGTTGAGCTCTGAATCCCGCTAGGTCTTAAGTTTTGAATTGTGCATTCAACTTAAGTAACTACCATTAAACCCTGGTAAAGGAGAGCTATTGACCTCTGAATCCCCCACGTCTTAAGTTTCGAGTTGAACGCTCAACTTAAGTTTTTTCCGCCATTAAACCTTATTAAGGGAGAGCGGTTGAGCTTTGAATCCCGCCAGGTCTTAAGTTTCGAATTGTGCATTCAACTTAGGTTACTACCATTAAACCCTGGCGTGGAGAGCTGAAGCTCTTAATACCCCCATGTCTTAAGTTTCGAGCTGAACCTTCAACTTAAGTTTTTACCACCATTAAACCCTGGTAACGGAGAGCGGTTGAGCTCGAATCGCCTTGAGGTCTTAAGTTTTGAATTGTGCATTCAACTTAAGTTACTACCATTATACCCTGGTAAAGGAGAGCGGTTGGCCTCTGAATACCCCAGGTCTTAAGTTTCGAGTTGAACGTTCAACTTAAGCTTTAACCACCATTAAACCCTATTAAGGGAGAACGGTGGAGCTCTAAATCCCGCCAGGTCTTAAATTTCGAATTGTGTATTCAACTTAAGTTACTACGATTAAACCCTGGTAAGGGAGAGCGGTTGAGCTCTGAATTCCCCCAGGTCTTTAGGTTTGAATTATGTATTCAACTTAAGTTACTACCATTAAACCCTAGCGTGGAGAGCTGAAGCTCTCAATCCTTCAGGTCCTAAGTAGAGGAGAGTAGTTGAGCTCTGAATCCCCCAGGTCTTAAGTTTCAAGTTGAACGTTCAACTTAAATTTTTACCACAATTAAACCCTATTAAGGGAGAGCGGTTGAGCTCTGAATCCCGCCATGTCTTAAGTTTCGAATTGTGCATTCAACTTAAGTTACTACCATTAAACCATGGTAAGGGAGAGCGGTTGAGCTCTGAATCCCCCCAGGTCTTAAGTTTCGAGTTGAACGTTCAACTTAAGTTTTTACCACAATTAAACCCTATTAAGGGAGAGCGGTTGAGCTCTGAATCCCGCCAAGTCTTAAGTTTCGAATTGTGTATTCAACTTAAGTTACTACCATTAAACCCTAGCATGGAGAGCTGAAGCTCTGAATTCTCCAGGTCTTAAGTTTCGAGCTGAACGTTCAACTAAAGTTTTTACCACCATTAAACCCTTGTAGAGGAGAGCAGTTGAGCTCTGAATCCCCCAGGTCTTAAGTTTCAAGCTGAATGTTCAACTTAAGTTTTTTACGACCATTAAACCCTGGTAAGGGAGAGCAGTTGAGATCTGAATCCCCCCAGGTCTTAAGTTTTGAATTGTGTATTCAACTTAAGTTACTACCATTAAACCCTGGCGTGGAGAGCTGATGCTCTGAATCCCCAAGGTCTTAAGTTTCGAGTTGAACGTTCAACTTAAGTTTTAACCACCATTAAACCCTGGTAAGGGAGAGCGGTTGAGCTCTGAATCCCGTCAGGTTTTAAGTTTCGCATTGTGCATTCAACTTAAGTTACTACCATTAAACCATGGCGTGGAGAGCTGAAGCTCTGAATCCCCCAGGTCTTAAGTTTTGAGCTGAACGTTCAACTTAAGTTTTTACCACCATTAAACCCTGGTAACGGAGAGCGGTTGAGCTCTAAATCCCGCCAGGTCTTAAGTTTTGAATTGTGCATTCAACTTAAATAACTACCATTAAACCCTGGTAAAGGAAAGCAGTTGACCTCTGAATCCCCCTTGTCTTAAGTTTCGAGTTGAACGTTCAACTTAAGCTTTAACCACCATTAAACCCTATTAAGGGAGAGCGGTGGAGCTCTAAATCCCGCCAGGTCTTAAGTTTCGAATTGTGTATTCAACTTAAGTTACTACCATTAAACCCTGGTAAGGGAGAGCGGTTGAGCTCTGAATTCCCCCAGGTCTTTAGGTTTGAATTGTGCATTCAACTTAAGTTACTACCATTAAACCCTAGCGTGGAGAGCTGAAGCTCTCAATCCTTCAGGTCCTAAGTTTCGAGATGAACGTTCAACTTAAGTTTTTACCACCATTAAACCCTTGTAGAGAGAGCAGTTGAGCTCTGAATCCCCCAGGTCTTAAGTTTCAAGTTGAACGTTCAACTTAAGTTTTTACCACAATTAAACCCTATTAAGGGAGAGCGGTTGAGCTCTGAATCCCGCCAGGTCTTAAGTTTCGAATTGTGCATTCAACTTAAGTTACTACCATTAAACCATGGTAAGGGAGAGCGGTTGAGCTCTGAATCCCCCCAGGTCTTAAGTTTCGAGTTGAACGTTCAACTTAAGTTTTTACCACAATTAAACCCTATTAAGGGAGAGCGGTTGAGCTCTGAATCCCGCCAAGTCTTAAGTTTCGAATTGTGTATTCATCTTATGTTACTACCATTAAACCCTAGCATGGACAGCTGAAGCTCTGAATTCTCCAGGTCTTAAGTTTCGAGCTGAACGTTCAACTAAAGTTTTTACCACCATTAAACCCTTCTAGAGGAGAGCGGTTGAGCTCTGAATCCCGTCAGGTTTTAAGTTTCGCATTGTGCATTCAACTTAAGTTACTACCATTAAACTATGGCGTGGAGAGCTGAAGCTCTGAATCCCCCAGGTCTTAAGTTTTGAGCAGAACGTTCAACTTAAGTTTTACCACCATTAAACCCTGGTAACGGAGAGCGGTTGAGATCTAAATCTCGCCAGGTCTTAAGTTTTGAATTGTGTATTCAACTTAAGTTACTACCATTAAACCCTGGTAAAGGAGAGCGGTTGACATCTGAATCCCCCAGGTCTTAATTTTCGAGTTGAATGTTCAACTTAAGTATTTACCACCATTAAACCCTATTAAGGGAGAGCGGTTGAGCTCTGAATCCCGCCGGGTCTTAAGTTTCGAATTGTGCATTCAACTTAAGTTACTACCATTAAACCCTGGTAAGGGAGAGCGGTTGAGCTCTGAATCCCCCCAGATCTTAAGTTTTGAATTGTGCATTCAACTTAAATTACTACCATTAAACCCTAGCGTGGGAGAGTCAAGCTCAATCCTCCAGTCTTAAGTTTGTCAACGTTCAACTTAAGTTTTTACCACCATTAAACCGTTGTAGAGGGAGAGCGGTTGAGCTCTGAATCCCGCCAGTTCTTAAATTTTGAATTGTGCATTCAACTTAAGTTACTACCGTTAAACCCTAGTAAAGGAGAGTGGTTGACCTCTGAATCCTCCAGGTCTTGAGTTTCGAGTTGAACGTTCAACTTAATTTTTTACCACCATTAAACCCTTGTAGAGGAGAGCAGTTGAGCTCTGAATCCCCCAAGTCTTAAGTTTCAAGCTGAATGTTCAACTTAAGTTTTTTACAACCATTAAACCCTGGAAAGGGAGAGCGGTTGAGCTCTGAATCTCGCCATGTCTTAAGTTTCGAATTGTGCATTCAACTTAAGTTACTACCATTAAACCCTGGCGTGGAGAGCTGAAGCTCTGAATCCCCCAGGTCTTAAGTTTCGAGCTGAACGTTCAACTTAAGTTTTTACCACCATTAAACCCTGGTAACGAAGAGCGGTTGAGCTCTGAATCCCGCCAAGTTATAAGTTTTGAATTGTGCATTCAACTTAAGTAACTACCATTAAACCCTGGTAAAGGAGAGCTGTTGACCTCTAAATCCCCCAGGTCTTAAGTTTCGAGTTGAACGTTCAACTTAAGTTTTTTCCACCATTAAACCTAATTAAGGGATAGCGGTTGAACTTTGAATCCCGCCAGGTCTTAAGTTTCGAATTGTGCATTCAACTTAAGTTACTACCATTAAACCCTGGTAAGGGAGAGCGGTTGAGCTCTGAATTCCCCCAGGTCTTAAGTTTCGAGTTGAACGTTCAACTTAAGTTTTTACCACCATTAAACCCTATTAAGGGAGAGCGGTTGAGCTCTGAATCCCGCCGGGTCTTAAGTTTCGAATTGTGCATTCAACTTAAGTTACTACCATTAAACCATGGTAAGGGAGAGCGGTTGAGCTCTGAATCCCCCTAGGTCTTAAGTTTCGAGTTGAACGTTCAACTTAAGTTTTTACCACAATTAAACCCTATTTAGGGAGAGCGGTTGAGCTCTGAATCCCACCAAGTCTTAAGTTTCGAATTGTGTATTCAACTTAAGTTACTACCATTAAACCCTAGCATGGACAGCTGAAGCTCTGAAATCTCCAGGTCTTAAGTTTCGAGCTGAACGTTCAACTAAAGTTTTTACCACCATTAAACCCTTGTAGAGGCGAGCAGTTGAGCTCTGAATCCCCCAGGTCTTAAGTTTCAAGATGAATGTTCAACTTAAGTTTTTTACGACCATTAAACCCTGGTAAGGGAGAGCAGTTGAGATCTCAATCCCCCCAGGTCTTAAGTTTTGAATTGTGTATTCAACTTAAGTTACTACCATTAAACCCTGGCGTGGAGAGGCGATGCTCGAATCCCCTGTGTCTTAAGTTTCGAGTTGAATGTTCAACTTAAG